>PVJC01009652.1:0-45401 GCA_004026665.1 Murina feae | reverse complement strand
TGTGAGTAGCAGAGGTTAGAGAATTTCCACAGGCGCCCTGAAGGCTGTTCATCAGCACGAGGTTCTGTGAACTCACAGATATGAAGGAGGGGGCAGCGGAAGGCTGCAAGGCCGGGCGCGGCGGCCTCGGCGGGGGCTCCTTGGGGGTCAGCAGCCCCGTCCGCTCCCGTGTATCATCTGAAGGATCAGCCTCTATGGAGGCTCCAGGAAGATTTTGTAAGCCTTGGGGTCCAGTTTGCTAAAAGGCCAAAGTAAATGCCTGTCAGCCCTGGATTTTTCATGAATGACTTCCCTGGCCGCTCTGTCAACTTCAACCCAGTGTGCTCTTTCCTCCTAGGACCCCCCCGCCCCATCCCTCCAGCTTAAGTCTCATGGGCTCTGCGTGATAAATCAGGGTTATCCCCCCTGCCTTCTGACAGGTCAATTCCAGGGAAGGGCTCCTGGGGATGAGAAAATAGAAACAATTGGAGGTCGGGAGTCGTTGCAATAAATTCTGGGATTTAATTTCCTTTCTCACCGAGTGCACCATCGCACTAGGCGTACCTGAGCAGTGCGAGGCGGGGTCCTCACACCCGAGAGCATCCTTCGCTGGTGGAGAAGATTCACTTGAATTTGCCCACAGGTTTCTTTGGGGACCCACCGTCTCTTCATTAAACCAGGGCGAGCTCACAAGGATGGAGTAAGGGAAAGGTCGCGCGATCTGTATATGAACTGACATTGCATCCCAAAACAAAGAGGAGTTAAAATAATATCATAAGGTTTCCTGTGACCTGGGGGTTGGGGAGACAGAGAGAGAGAGAGAGAGAGAGAGAGAGAGAGAGAGAGAGAGAGAGAGAGAGAGAGAATATCTATTTATTTAAGACACAGCACCGATCAGGACAGCATTCCGTGCATTGTAAGTAAACCCTGGCATTTAGAATAGGCACGTATTTTCCAATTTCATCTCAATATACTTTGTGTACTTGTAGCTTCAAGTTGGTCTGTGAAACCATTTTTTTTTTTTAAATCTCCCAGGGAAACTTGTGGGAGAGCTTTCCATCTATTCTTTTAAGTTCACCACTCAGGGCAAATTATTCTAGAAAGTTCTGTCTTCTGTAAGTCAAAGGATGGTTCACTTAAACCACCTGTCAACAGTGTTGTGAAGATAAGCAGAACACACACAAGGTGCTAATGTCCTGCTGGTGAGGAGGAAAAGGATAATGTGCAAAATGCTACCATTCGTTCAAACTATTGATATGAGCACGTAAGCCACAGCAGAACGGGATGCAAATACGTTGCCCTGTTGGTTGTCTGATAAAACAGTGATTGATGTTTGACCTTTCAAGAAATCTAAATCTGTTTTTTTCCAACCAAATTAAGTAAAGGTTAGGAGAGCAGACTAAAATAGTGTGATATTTTCAAAATTGTTTTTCCTGTAACTTTTAATAAGTGATTTTTAAAATATCAACTTTGTAGTCTTCCATTTTTGCTGAAACCCATACCTTACACTTTCCCATTGGAACCTGGGCATGTGAATTGGAGGGGCTGTGGTGGAAAAATATGAGTGGCCCAGAGGACGGCCTGCAGCAGGGTGCAGAGGCCCGCTGCCTTTTGTGGTGTGTGTGCATGTGTGTGTGCGTGTGCGTGTGTGGTCATTTTATTCAGTCCTTTGCTGGCTGCACATCTGCAGTGACCTTGTTCCAGACACACGTGTGTGCCTCGGCACACACAGGTCACGGGCTGGTCCCGCCTCTGTGGGGGGCAATTTGCCCTTGTTCAGTGAGGTCTAGCAGTGTGGCTACCGGAAGACCCCCTGGCGCTAACAACACGGATGCTGACAATGTGGTCTGGATTTTCTCATCCAGTCTCACGGGGGTTTTGAGATGCCCCTTCTCAAGTGTAACCCTTGAGATTTCTGTGTTAACATGTGTTGGGGTACTTCATCCAATCTGTGAGAAATCATGTATTCATCACACTTAATAGGCCAACTCCACTCTCATTGCCTCTCCTATGTGACTAATGAATTGTTGCAAAAGGGGAATAAAACGAGAATTGATCTTTCTGCTTGTTTTCCTGAAGTTTGAAAAGATACGTCTAAGTAGATTATTAGTTGCACGCCGAATCCATTTTCTCCCGCTGATGTTACTGAATTAGGGAGGCAATGTAGGAAAATTAAAATTAAAATTCCAAGGCTCTAACGTTTGATTTGAAATGTTAAAGTTAATGAAGGTCAGAGGATTGGTATTAAAATTGCTGCATCAATTAGGCACTTTTAGGAATATATTAGTTTTTGATATCTAAAAGTGGTATTTGATTTTTGTAACAAACATTCTATGAGATTTTTTAAAATATACTTTTATTGATTTCAGAGAGGAAGGGGAGAGTGAGAGAGAGAGAAACATGAATGATGAGAGAGAATCACTGATTGGCTGCCTCCTGCACGCCCCACACTGGGGATCAAGCCCACAACCCAGGCCTGTACCCTGACCGGGAATCCAATCACTGACCTCCTGGTTCCTAGATCGATGCTTAGCCCCTAAGGCACACCAGCTGGGCTATGAGATTATTTTAATACCCATTAAATATGCTCTTTGAGTGGCATTACTTCCTGACACTGTACTTTTCGTTTAGTTTTTATACTTTTAGCTAAGCATGGGACTGAGGCATGAAATTCCAGGCCCCCTGAGGGAGCTCACTGCGAAGAGAAGTCCTTAGGTGCTGTATGAATTCATTCTCCGCGCGTTCGTAATATCACTTCTCCCTTGGCATGGCCCACCCCTTGTCCCAACGTTGTACACCGCTTACCCACCATTATAGACCAAGTGCATTTATGTCTATATTTCATTCAGTGAGCTCGGTTCACATTAATCTAATCAGTCCTTCGAGTACAATGAAAATACAGTGTTACAGTATTTTCCCGCCCATGTCCTCGGCAAGACCGAGAAGCGGGCCCCAGCGCCTGAGGCTGACGGCAGCCTAGGAGACCGAGAAGCCGCCTGCACTGTGATCCAGGCCACAGCCACTGGGGGAGCTGCCCGCACTGCCTCACAGGGGACACGGGGAAGCCACCCACCTGCCTCACAGGGGACACGGAGATGCCACCCGCCTGCCTCACAGGGGACACGGAGATGCCACCCGCCTGCGGTCCAGGGGGGACAGAGAACCGGGCCCAGAGCCTGACGCTGGCTGCAGCCTCGGACACCTGCGAGGCCTCCCCGACGGCGTGAGGGAGCTTTGACGGCTACCGAAACGACGCCAGCACGTGCAGTTTGCTTCGGCGCTGCAACTGTTAGTTTGACAAATTGTGAGGAAGAAGGAACAAGCTTACTTGTTACTTTGTGACCATTTTACTAGGAAAGAAGATGCTTCTACCTTATGCTTTTGGAACTGGGAGGTCATGAAAAGCCTTCCACGTTTGCCTTGCACAAGCATATTTGAGGAGATTATAGAAAAATCTATACTGATGCATAGCAGAGTATTACATGTCCTCTCTCCAATAATGTATTTTTGTGACACATCCCATCTATCATGGAAAAGTGGAGACAAAGGAAAACCACACGTGTGCAGCCCTCAAATGAAAACCAGTTACCGAAACACAAGTCAAAACACTGTCCGAGCGCTGACGTGTGAGCTCGGGAGGCTCCTGCTGCCGCTTGCCCTGTGGGTTCTTCGTCAATAAAAGGATCAAACACACACACACTTCGGAGACGACGTTGCTCATCATGAACCCAGGGCAGCGGGTGCAAACCGGGCCACCCGGGCCGATGGGCCCTGGGCTCCCCCTGGCAGGGGCTCGGTGAACGAATCCAGCGTTGATCAAGCATCGATGAGGCCCCAGGGTTGCCGTGAGCTGCTTCTGAACGCCAGGGCCTGACACACGGAGTTCCTCAGCTGAAATGTCATCGCCGCGGTGGTGGGTGCTGAGTCCACATGCGTGCCCTTGGACTGGGGTCCCACCTTCATCCATTCGTGTCACTTGGTGTTGGAGGTGATTAGATGTCCGTGTGGAGAAAAGGATGCCGGGGGGGAGTGGGGGGACGTGCCGCTGCAATAGATGACAGCGGCCTTGGGCGTCCAGCGGTCGTGAGCTCTCACTTCCCAGTGTGGAGAGCTCCTTCGAGACACATGAAGGAGGTGATGGGTGTGTTGTTGTTTTCCATTTTGGACACGAAGAAACTAAGGATAAAAACAACAACCGCAGTGAACACCCTCCTGACGTCCTGGAAGGCGGCAGCATGGAGAACTCGACGGTCCTCGGTCAGAATCTCCTGCGGGGAAGCGCGCTCGTTTCCATCTTACGCGTGAGGAGCAGGAGGCCCCGTGGACTTCGTTGACTCCCGGAAGCTGGCATCTCATAGGGCAGGTCTGGAACGCACAGCCGGTGCCCCCGCCTGTGTGATGTCACAGGCCACCTGCGCCAGCTCCGTGCGAGCCAGGTCTTCCCCCGGGGACACAGCCCAGGCGCCTGGCCACCGCCGTCAGCCGCCGGGCGAGGAAGCGCCTGCGGTGACACAGGCTGCGTAAGAGGAACGTGGAGGCCTTAGTCGCTCTCTTGGTTAGTGCGTGTTACCAAAAGCTTGTCCTCTTTCCCTTTTTCCTTCTGGCCGTCGAAGGACGGCTGCTCGGCCAGCCAGGTGCCAGGTTTCGAGGGGCCCCCGACGACGACGAGCTTCGTGTTTCGTTTATGAAATGTCACAGAGAAGCATTCCTCCTGCAGGATCGGAATCCAGGCCTCGGAAGGGGTCTGTGCCGGGAGTGCCGCTGCGGCCGGTAGCGAGGGTTTATTTTACTGTGGGAAGCCGGGTGGGGCGGGTAGAGCTGGGCCACAAGCACCTTCAGGAAAGGGTCTAGCATGTTTATGAAGCAGTTTGACCAACTGACCCGGCAGGTCTATCAGCTCATGTATCAGAAACTAAGACGCATCGCCACGATAATGAATGATAACCAGTATTTATCACTTACGCCTTTTACGGGTCACTTAGAAATAGGATCGTGGTTCCATGAGTGTCACCTCACGCATGCCGATTGCCCCAAACCTGCATCATCTCTGTATGAAATCTCTCCCTACTACTACTTAAAACAGTGGCGGGGAGAGAGTTTACACGCATACAAAAGAGAGTATTTCTGGGAGAAAAAAAGATGGTCATGAAAGGTGTATGCTAGTCCCCTGATGACAAGCTACTCTCGGCAGACCAGTGTGAGTCGTCTCTGGGAAGGTGGGATTTGTGCCTCTCCTTCTGGTCCTAATGTGATGATTAATAGAAAGGAACGATGTCTTGATAGATTCCACTAAATATCTGACTTTTTCTCCAAAAAAATCTTTAGAAATCTATTAAAAATACTCACTGCTGGCACAATGGCTGATAATTCAGCCATGGGACTGAATGAAGTGCTAGCTGATTTTTATCACAATATTTTAGGTTGTTTTAAAACTGCATATGCGTACCTAGAGCTTTAAAGTATAAGGATACATTTTGGAGATTTGAGGCAATAATGTTGAGATCGACCCAGATTGCTCGATAGTTAAGGATTGTTTACTATCAGGCATTTTTTTTTTTTTTTTTTTTTTACTCTTGTGGGCACCTTGCAGTTTAGAATGATGGACTCTCATCGATTTGAGTCTGAGCAACTTAAAAATATGTGCACTTTTCTAAGTCTGTTTTGTGAATCGTGGTCGTATGAAGTGATGACACTGCATCAGTATGAACCCCATGTAAGACGCATGGTGCTCTGAGCGAAGATTTAAACCCCTTGTTTGTCTCCCAAGTGTAATGATAACAGAAATATAATAAGTCCACAATAAAAATTAACATCTGAAGTCAGAAGGGAGATAGAAACCATTTGGGGCCAGAAATGGGATAGAAGTATTCAGGGGTGAGGAGAGGACTCAGGCCTCTCTCTGCTGGGCTCAGCGTCACATCGGGGGCAGGGGGCGTCTGACCAAACTCGTCACCTAGTTGGGCCAATACTGCTTCTAAGAAAATGCACTGCTTATTTCTGTTAAAAACACAAATGCACCCAGCCCGCGTGGCTCAGGGGCTCAGTGTCGACCTGTGATCCAGGAGGTCACAGTTCGATTCCCAATCAGGGCACAGGCCCGGGTTGCAGGCTCCATCCCCAGTGGGGGGCGTGCAGGAGGCAGCCGATCAATGATTCTCTCTCATCATTGTCTCTCTCTCTCCCTCTGCTTTCCTCTCTGAAATCAATGAAAACATCCTATATAATAAAAGGATAATATGCAAATTGACCCTAACAGCAGAACCACTGGGAATGACTGGTCACTGTGACACACACTGACCACCAGGGGGCACATACTCAATGCAGGAGCTACTCCCTGGTAGTCAGTGCACTCCCACAGGGGGAGCTCTGCTCAGCCACAAGCCAGGCTGCCAGCTTCCAGCACAGCAGTGGTGGCAGGAGCCTCTCCTGCCTCCTCAGCAGAACTATGGATGTCGGACTGCAGCTTAGGCCTGCTTCTCACTGGCAAGTGGACATCCCCTGAGGGCCTCCAGGCTGCCAGAGGGATGTCTGGCTGCCAGCTTAGGCCCGATCCCCCGGGGAGTGGGCCTAAGCCAGCAGGTGGACATCTCCCGAGGGGTCCCAGATTGCTAGAAGGCACAGGCTGGGCTAAGGCCCCCCCCCACTTCCCCCCCGAGTGCACAAAATTTTGTGCACCCGGCCTCTAGTGTGTGTGTGTGTGTGTGTGTGTGTATGCCTAAGCGACTGTTATGATCAAAGGACTGGAATGATTGGAATGACAGATCCATCAGTCATTATGAGAGGGCAGGAGGAGTGGGGGAGGCAGGAACCATGTGATGGCGGGGCACTGATGTGGCTTCAGCATCCGGCATCCATTCCTTCTGCGCCCGGCCAGTGATTGTCCCCTGCTCTCCCGATCCCACCAGGGCTTTGGGCCCCGGGCTGGGACAGGGACTGGAGGTGGGTGGTGCAGACCAGGGGGGCTCTTTGGGAGCTGGCGGCCAACCTCCCGTGCCCCCTCCTTCCCCCCAGCCAGCCAACCTCCTATGGTCCCTTCCCCCTGTGGCCCTCCCCCCGGCCAGAAGGACCTGATCCCTGGCCAGGTCTAGGGACCCCAGCCCTGCATGAATTGATGCACCAGGCCTCTAATATCAAAGAAATAAAAATACACGTACATTTGGAACATTGAAACCATGCTTGAGAATGTAAATGTTTGCTTAAAAATGGTAATGATGGCAATTGGTCTCTCCATAGGTGTTCAAAGCAATGAACATACCCCAAATCAGGGACCCGTCTCTGCCTCCCCCGGAGGAGATGCCCGAAGCGTATTCGGCGAAGATCGCTCTTTTTGGTGCCGGCCCTGCGAGCATAAGTTGCGCTTCCTTCTTGGCGCGACTGGGCTACTCTGACATCACGATATTTGAAAAACAAGAATACGTCGGCGGTTTAAGGTGAGGCCTGCCTTTGTAGTATCAGCTACCCTGGGGAAAACCAGTTATGAATATTGTTGGTTCATAATTATAATCAAGCTCCAGGCACACAGATGGTATTTTAAATGTGCTTTTTCCAAATGCTCACATTCTGATTTTGTTATTCAGTTTGAATTTGCAGTTGGCTTTAAGCAATATTTACTTTAACATTCCTCTGTCTCATTCTGTGAATTTAAGAGAAATCTCAGTAAAATATTTTATGGGTAGAGGCACCAGTCATATGAAAACTTGCGTCGTCCCTGTGAGTCTGTCCCCTGGTGGACATGTGTCTGGAACTCACAGACACTGGAAATGGGGAAGCCCAGCTCCATGTACCACGGGCAGTTCATTTTATTGAGTAGAGGACACATGGTCCTGCTCACATATTCCCAGTTTAGTCTCCTGCGTTTTGCATCTGATTAAGCTGGAGTCTACTAACAATGTCTCATTTTCATGCACATCCATCCACGCGGTTGATCTCATCAATGCCATGAATATAAAAAATAGTGTTCGCTAGTAACCAGCATGATTATTGTGTTATCAAGATCCGGTCACGTGGTCTTTTATTTCCATGAAGAGGGATACATGGGAATGGAAAATGTTCACTTGTATCAGTGGCTTTCAGACATCTGAGCCGGGCCTGGAAATTGGATGGAGTTTCCGTTATTTAAAATACACCGAGTTCTGGAGCAGAGGGAGATTGCATTTATGATCATAAAGAGGAAAACTTGATTATAAGTAGGAAGTGAATATTGCTTAAAGTATTTGGTGTAAAAGTGAGAAAGTATTCGGGCGGTAAGTTAATATGACTCAGTTCATTGTTGTTTTCCCTAAATATCTCGTCTTGCTTCGGAAAATCACGGATTGTAACGTAAAACCATTTTGTATATCTGTTGCTATGCTTAGCATTTAAGTTTTGATGGCTACTGAACTATTTTTTTAAACAATATATTTTCATATTTAACAGTCACAAAGAATTAATTTAATCAAGCTACGGCTGAAATGATGTGTGTGTATGTTTTTTTATGTTTTGTGACAGCAAAAAAATGTGTCAGTAAATGTATAAATTTCAATATTGCTCACATAATAATATGCTAAAACAAAGATAAAGGTGCATTAATATAAAACTACTTGACTGAATCATCTTGTAAAAATATCACATATAGGAAGACTGGTAAAAGTAGGTAAGAAGCATAAACCGAAGAAAAAATAACCGGATTGCCAAGAAATCATTATTTTCGTATATAGACGTTCCACCACTATGAGTTTTAAGGGATTACACATATTTTACAAACTTCTTTATATCCTGGAAAGTAAGATACCCAATATATTATTTTGCCAGAATGCATTAGACCATCTTTTATAATGGCATTTTACTGCAGCTTTATTAATTAGGAGAAACATAGCGTACTAGCAAGATATGTAAGCATTGTCCGTTTTTTTTTCAATTATACACATCAATGAATACATGAGCTAATTTAAAAAATATGAACGTAAGTGTTGCATACCCTAGTAGACGAGGAAAATCTTTTTGCCCTTAATTGCATTTGCACAAGCCTACAATGGAGCAAGCCCAGTTGGTGAATTATTCTGTGTTGACAATTTTGGTAGGTGATCATGGTTATTAGCATCTCTCTCTCTCTCTTTCTCTCTCTCTCTCTCTCTTTCTCTCTCTCTCTCTCTCTCAGCTCAAATGCAGGGCAGATCTACATCACAGAAATCAACACTAAACTTGTGTTTTCATAGATTAGCTAAACATTGTCAAGTGGGATAGATTTTCCTGGATTCATGATCAGACATGTTATTTTTTTAAATTCTTTCTTGATTTATTTTCTTTCCTTTGCCTTCGAATCTTCCCGGTGGCTGGGGGACAGTGGGAAGTGCTGAATGGCTCTCCCTTGGACTGTCCGAAGGCGGTCACTCTTACAGGATCCTAACCGCCAGCACTGGAATTCAGCCCGTGACAGCCCAACCCGTTTCCCTTCATTTATTTCCTCACTTACAGACGTCTTTCATCCTCTCGCCCCTTCAAAGTGGCTAAAAAAGATTCGATTAGCTTCGTATTTGAAATCAATTGCTTAAAGAGGGGATGTCAGGTTTTATCTTTCCTTTTCCTTTTCATCCAAATAGATGCTTTTCTCCCCGGTAAATTGAGATCCCAGCTACCTTGTAGGAAATCACTCGAGCTGGTGAAGGAGACGCAGGACCCAACCCCCACTGCACTGAACACCGCCAGCTGCTTATTTGTGATGCCGCAGCAAATGCCAGGAGAGCTGCTTTCCTCCCACCGCGGCTTCTCTTGCCCTTTTCCCCCAGGATGTGAGTTTAAAAGGGCCGAAGGGCTTGAAGTTGTCACGACAAAGATGAAGGTGGTGTCAACAGGCCTTCAGGGTCCATGCACGTGTGCACTCCCTGGTTTTGTCTTTTACTCATAAAAGTGAATGCCTGTGTGGTCGGCGCCAAATCCAACCACCCCCTCCCACTTCCTGTCCGAGGAGGCGATGCTCACACATTGATGCCTTTCGTGCCCGAGCTGAGCCCTGTGCTCAGTGTTGGCTGCAGAGCTGTGGGCCTGTGAGGGGCCAGCATCTAACATGCTTGCATGCCTCCTTCAGTTCTCAGAATTATACCTTGTGCCCAGCCAGCGTGGCTCAGTGGTTGAGCGTCGACCTATGAACCAGGAGGTCACAGCTCCATTTTCCTTCAGGGCACAGGCCCAGGTTGCGGGCTTGATTCCCAGTGTGGGGCATGCAGGAGGCAGCTGATCAATGTTTCTCTCTCACCATTGATGTTTCTATCTCTGTCCCTCTGTCTTCCTCTCTGAAATCAATTAAAATATTTTTTAAAGAAAATTATACTTTCTGCTTGCTCAGGTTTCCTCCCATTCCGTGAGTATGCTGTCCTTCCTTGTTGTCTGCTCTTTGAGAGTAATTTCTTCGTGCAGAACCATATTTTCCCTTTTATACCACACTAGAGGCCTCGTGCATGAATTCATGCACGGACAGGGATGATTGCAGCCTTCCTTCATTCCACGCCGCCCCCTGGTGGTCAGCGCGTGTCATAGCAAGCGATGCGTCTCTCAGTTGAACTTCTGTGGGGACAATTAGCATATTAGGATTTTATATACTAGTAGATAGATAGATTCTTCTACGGAGATCCCATACAAATCCCTGGTGCGGCTGCATCAGCCTCATGGTGTATCTGCCTGGGTGTGGAGCCTTACCTTGCCGTGGCTGCTGTATTTGGCTGGAATTCTTTATTCACAGCCCCTTGCTTTGGCTTAGCTGTCCCGATCCAGAGGACCTTCCTCGGACTGCAGTTTCCATTCATTTCCACATCGCTCCATGCCTTTCCAGGCGGGGCATCTGGCCCTCACCAGTCGGCTCAGTGATTAGAGCATCATCTTGGGCCCTGCAAATGATAGCGTCATTACTCTATACAACTACTATTCACAAAACATACTTAGAAAAGTGCACGTTTTTAAGTTGTTCAGATTCAAATCAATGACAGTCCGTCATTCTAAACTGCAGGGTGCCCACGAGAGTAGAAAAATACCCAATAGCAAATAATCCTAACCATCGCGCAATTTGACCATTTTCAACATTACTGCCTCAAATCTCCAAAATATTTTTATATTTTAAAGCTCTAGACACAAATATATAGTTTTAAAACAAACTAAAATGTTGTTATGAGAAATCATCCATCAGACTGAGAGATCCCAGGTTCAATTCCAGTCAAGGGCACAAATCTCGGTTGCAGGCTTGACCCCTGGCCCTGGGTCAGGGCATGCGCGGGAGGCAACCAATCAGTGTGTCTCTCTCACACTGATGTTTCTCTCTCTCTCTGTCTCTCCTCCTCCCTTCCATCCTCTCTAAAAATCAGTGGGAAAATATCATTGGGTTAACAACAACAAAATAAGGCAGGCTATCCGTTGGTGTCCACATGCAGTCCACAGTGTTTGAGAACCCTTTTACTTAGCCCTTGAAGACACAGGGAGGAAGACGTACCCTCTGGCCTCTTAGGTTCCGTGGCTGGGCCTGTGAAGTAAACGGAGTTTATCGACACCTGTATCAGGCATGCAGGTGGGAGAACTCATTGATGAGTCCCTCACAGGAAGGAGGGGTGTCAGAACTTGAGGCTTGTGAAGCTTGTTTACAAAGAACAGTGAATTAGTGAAGAAGTGACAAGACCAGATGAAAGGGTGTTTTGGGGGCGGCATCCTGTGGGAAAGTGGCTGAGAGAGGGAAGCTCCTGGGAGACAGGGTCATTGAGGTTTGTGGTGTACATCTCTCTAGGTGCCTGCCCCTCGGTGCAGATCCGTGCCCAGCCTTATCCCTCGGTGACTTCTGCCCTTCCTGGCTCAGGAAGGGAGACACAGCTGTGTGAATGTATGCCCTGCTTCTAGGCAGAGAAGAGGGGGCAGGAGCTTTTCAGAATGTGTCTGCTGCTTCTCACCTGCCTTCAGCTGAAGATAACCCTTATGTCCACCAGGGACCTGGGGGCGGAATGTTGTGAGGGCCTGCGAGGGCCCAGGTGGCCTGAGTTCACAGGTCAGCTTGAGATTCTCATCCCTGCCTGAGATCCAAAGTCCTTCTCACTGGAATCTTGCATCCTAACTGGTCAGACAGCCCGTTAGTGAAGGCCTTGATTTCCCACTGTTCATTCCGTGCATTTCCTGTCACTCGGAGCACGGTGCTTGCCTTGTGGACTGTTTGACGTAGAGAAGTTGATTGAATAATCTAGTTCTAAGCCTAAGGAAAAGGCTGTGTGTGCGCCTCAGAAGACGGCTTTGGGCAACCAGGGACTTCATCTTCAGCACTTATTCATTTATCTCACACTTTACTCTCTGTCAGGCGTGGGCATAGCTCTCTCATTACACGCACTACTTCCTTTTGTAGTTAGTTGCTCCTGCGACTTTCCCCACCAGCATGAGAGCTTATTAAAAGTGGGAATTTGGTAAAATTCACCATCAAATCCCAGTCGCTAACACTGCGCCTGGTGCTCTGTACATGCTGGTTAAATGACAAGATCAATGAATAAATATTCATGGACACATGTAGCCTGTTTATTATTGTAAAATACTGAAAAGGTAATTTTGCTTATGTTTTCATTCCCTATATTGTTACAGAATGATTGTATTTATAAATAGTTTTGGTTGTTGTGGTTGTGTTTGTGGGGGTTTTTAAGGGCAGACAGTAAGCCAGTACTGACATTCCTTATTCATGACTGTGTCCTTCGGGAATGCTTATTGCTTTCAGAGAAGAAGATGGGTTTACTACAAAAATGTTCTCTAGGTCACATGGAACGAAGCCTGCCATATCCTAAATGGCACAGTAATACAGAGTCACAGATCTGAAAATGAACAAGCTCAAACAGTGATTTGCAACCTCTTTCAGCTCAGGGCACACATAAACTAATTTCTACAGTTCTGCGGCACACCAAAATATATATTTTTTGCCAATCTGACCCCTCAAGAAAGGTAAAATTCTGATTTACTCATACCAGACAGCTATTGTATTGGCTGTTGATCATTTTTTTATTTGTCAATTTAAGGTAAAAGAGGCCAGCACCTCTACTAAACAGTCAGGCATTGCATGTTTTAAACATGCTTGTGGCACATGAATTGAAAACAGCTGAGCTAGAGGAATCTTTATAGAATACATATGAATGTACGTATACATATGTGTATTAAACATGATCTATACTTTCAACTAATTTTTGGTATTTAACATTGCATTTTCTTAGGAATTTCTTATATAATTATTGGAGGCCCGGTGCACAAAACTTGTGCACAGGTAGGCTCCCTAGGCCTGGCTGGCAATCAGGGCCAATCGGGGCCTTCTGGTTGCCGGCTGGGGCCTTCCTTCGTTCTGCACTGCCCCGTGGTGGTCAGTGCACGTCATAGCAAGTGATCGGTCTCCCAATTGAACTCCTGTGCAGACAATTTGCATATTAGCCTTTTATACAGAGAGATCAGTAGACCATAAACTTAATAGCTTTGGAAATGCTTTTTACCAATTGTCTATTTATTACTTGTTTTCTGTAGTTTACATTTATCTATTTTCCACATCACTTTCTACTCACAGTCCCTATAATATTTTAATATTTTATCCTGTATGTAAAATGTAGGCTGTAGTTCCTGTAATATTTTATCCTGTATTTAAAAAATGTGGATGCCGCCCACTGCTCTCATGTTCTGTGAAATGCAGACACCCTTTGAGGAGAGAGTTAGTCCTTTAATATTGTTCAGCGACACATGTTGCATTTGTAAGATCGATGGTTTTTCAACAGGTGCTTCTTTCTCTTTTTTGTCTTTCTCGTCCAGCACTTCTGAGATCCCTCAGTTCCGGCTGCCCTATGACGTAGTGAACTTTGAGGTTGAGCTGATGAAGGACCTTGGTGTGAAGGTAAATGAAAGACCACACACGGCCTTGTTCAGAGAGGGAGGCGTGGGCTCGGGAGCTGCGCCGAGCAGCAAAATACCACACATTGTGAGAAGAGCAATTAAAAGCGGCTCCGGCAGCAGCAGCAGCATCTCTCCTTGCTCAGGGCATTTGTCTGTCTGCCTGTCTGAAGGCCACCAGCCTGGAAAAGGGCGATCGATAGCGCTCCTCTGGCACCCCGCACATGATTAATGGTCTGTGAGACGCACATCTCTGAGTTGCCTTAGGGGTTCCGTGTGGAGGATGGAGGGGTTTGGCTCCTTTCGTCTCGCTTCTGTTTTGTTGATCTGTTTTTCTGTTTTTCATGCAACTTGCATGCTCTCACACATGCGTATTTCACAGTACGGAGCGTGATTCCTCACAGAGGCTCGTTTTACTTACTCTCCGCATCGTGCCAGGCGAGCCCATGGGACCGCGCTTCCTCAGCAGGTGCGGGAGATCCGCGGGGAACAGCTCGGCCTTTCTCGTTGTTTTGTGGAATAAATACCGTGGGGTTCCTTTAGAGATGGCCAGAGGGTTAGCACATTCCGTCCGCAGGGACCCCTCCTCCTTTTTTAGCCTTGAGTTGCGTACTTTTTAATTTTTCTAGGTTGAATAACAACCATTTCAAAGGATTCATTTCTCTCTGAGGAGATCCTTGTGGGGGTCCATGTGTTCCTCTTACTGTGAGGATTATTTTCCTTGAGCGGCTGTGTGTTCTGTTTCTCCCTTTAACACAGCTGTGTAGGATAATATTTTTCCTCGCTTCTGCATTCTTAGGATAACGTTCACATTTTTTATTGTTTTACTTCACGTGATCAGCAAGATATGCAATTTCTAATTTATCAAGTACACTCTCCAGTGATTTCCCATCAAAAGACCATTTCTAATAAAATAAAACTACTTTTTTTTTTTTTTCTGGAGAAGAATTAGCCTCTGAGCTATTATGTTTTTATAACATCTCTTGATTTTATCATAACAAACTTAATGGAAGACACTGCAAATCATCTTTAACTTCGGGTGGACTTTAATAAAGTCCCTTGTGATGTTTGTACCAGACGAGGTTACTCATCTTTTAGACTAAATGCTCTTTTGTTCGTCTTGCAATTCAGAATGGGTGGGATGAGAACATTTTTTTTTTTTTTTTGTCTCATAGTGTTTATCATATTTCTAATGGCTTTAAATTTTAAAGCTAAAGATGTAAATCTTCATAAAGCTCTTGCGTTTTTCGAAATGCGTTTAAAACATGTATAGTTGCCATTTCTCGGAATAGGGCAAGAGAATTCTGTTTTGATTTAACTTAATTTGTAATTGTGAGGCATTTCCTCTGCCTCATGATTTGAGTAAAAATACCTACCAGGTCTCGTTCTGGATGAGCTCTCTTCCTTGTCTGGTTTTCCATTACGTTGTGAGAAGCAAGCATTTCCATTACAATAGGGTGCTTTTGGGAACTCACGAAGTCTTATCAATATCTGCACAGGAAGGAGAGAAATGTGCAGTAATCGCTGACAAAATAATTGGTGTTTCTAAAGACAGCTAAATATTTTAAAAACTCTCCCGGCTGCTCTCCTGGCTCAGAGATTCTGGAAATATTTTATCTCTTTAGCCAGTCCTCCTATCAGAGATGTGTGGAGAACATGGACACTTGTTTCCTTGTGTGTTTTTATAGGGCCTCACACGGTCCATTTACACACAGAGCCCCCCTCCAAAAGCAGTTGTGTACCTTAATCCTACATGATAAATGCTAATCTTTTTAAAAAATGTATCTTCATTGTTGAACGTATTACAGATGGCCCCCTTATTTTCCCATTGATCCCTGGTCTTCACCCCCAGCCCACCTCTCCCCGGCCTTCACCCCACTATTGTCTGTGTCCGGGGGGGCTATGCACATATGCATCTGAGCTCCCAGGCTAATCTCTCCCGCCCCCTGTAATATTATTCCCGATGCGAATGCCTTTTATGGGTGGATAAAGGAAGTTGTCCTCAAGTCCAGAGTGGAGAGTAGATGGAGCTTTGCCTCAGGCCTTATTCTATGCAGCCCATATATTGGATTAGCAGTAACTCTTAGGCCGACAGTGAAGTGGAAGGAATTTTATTCTGAATTTGGCTAAGCTGTTTGCCCAGTCATGTGTCACTAGAGCCATCTGAGGATGCTGTATTATAGTCTGTAATCCGCGTCTGAATATCGCGATGGCAGGACATTACGAATAGAAGAGTGCAGGGATTCAAGGAGCAAGGCCGCGATCAGCGTGCCCGCCAGGGGAGTTCCTCACTTGTATCTGTTTAACCAGTGATGCGGGGTCTCGGGGTCGCAGCCCCCGCAGTGACTCTGATGTCCGCCATTTTATTTCATTCGTTTGTGAATCCTCACCCGAGGGTATTTTCCCACTGATTTCCAGGGAGAGTGGGAGAGAGAGGGGCAAGACAGAGAGAAACATCGATGTGAGAGAAACAGTTGATTGGTTGCCTCCTGCACATGCCCCAACCATGGCCCAGGCTGGGGAGAAGCCTGCAACCGAGGTACGTGCCCTTGACCGGAATTGAACCCGGGACCTTTTGGTCTGCAGGCCGACTTTCTATCCCCTGAGCCAGACCGGCCAGGGCAGTGTCTGCCATTTAGAGTTCATCCTAACGCACTACTGCATGTGCCCACAGGTTGTGCATATATGAATATAAGTCCTTGGGTTAATCTCTTCCCGCCCCCCTCCTGCCTTCACATGGGGGTGACTTCACTGGACAAATACAAGGTGTGGGTGTTCCCGTTGTGGCCTGGGGTAGAGGCACACACTGCATCTGTGATCTCACGGAACTAGATGCTACCCGGCTCCATTCTTGCCTGGTCCCTGCAGGTCCCTGTCTGTCTTCAGGTGACAATGACAGATCTGTGTCTGAGGACCTGGAAACGTGAGGTTGTTCCCTCTCCCCAGGGGACAGTCACCTTGGCGAGCAGCCACAGCTCCCCAGGGAGGAGGACGGGGTGGTCCCTGCGGTGGTTATGTGCAGGAACCTTCACCTTGGACCCGGCCACCTCTGCCGTCGGCAGGTTCCAGATCTGAAAATTGGCTCCTGTCTGGGAACTGAATAAACTATTGTGGCTTTTAATAGGGCTGATGCCCCTCTGCCTCCTGCCTTTCCTCATCTTCCCTGGACAATGCTCCCTAGCGAGCTTCCAGCCCTTCTTTAAAAAGGTCCTATTGAAGTCCTGCCGCCTCTTTCTCCTCGTTTTTCTGACCTTCGCCAGAACGGATGTCCCCATCCTCTGAGCGCCCGTAGACCTGGGCTGGTCCCACTGTTTTATGTTGTATTTGTTTATGTGCATCTTCTGCACAGATCTTAACTGCACACTGAGGCAGAAACTGTCTCATTTGTCATGTTATCATTGGAAGTGCCCCCACATAGTGCTTTGAACATACTAATTAAGCTATGAAAGTTTACCCACTTGACTTTAAATACACTAGCTTTTATCTTTGCTACTTTTATTAAAAGGCAAAAGAAGTGCATTTAGCCCTTAAGTAAAACGTGTTAATGTTCCACTTCTAACAAACAAACATTTCCATACGTTTGGAACTTCATACACACACACACATACACATACGTACATATTTATATACAGTTCCTATTCTTTTTTATGTTGAAGATCAACATTTCATTTATCAGCCTTCCAGCGTGGCCCAGTGGTTGAGCGTCGACCTGTGAACCAGGAGGTCACCGATTCGATTCCTGGGCACACGCTGGTTACGGGCTCGATCCCCAGTGTGGGGGCGTGCAGGAGGCAGCTGATCCACGATTTTCTCGCACCATTGATGTTTCTCTCTCACTCTCCCTTCCTTTCTGGAATCAATGAAAATAAAATTTTTAAAAAGTATTTCATTAATCAAAATCCAAGGTGTCATGATTCACATCTTGTTTCTTACAGATAATTTGTGGCAAAAGCCTTTCCGTGAATGACATGACTCTCGGCACTCTGAAAGCAGAGGGGTACAAAGCCGCTTTCATTGGCATCGGTGAGTAGCTTAACTTTTAAATACTGTTCTTGGTCATATTTTTTAATTTTTCCTGACAGTATCCAGAATAACTGCCTTCAGACATACCCATGGTCAAAGTTGTGTCTGTTCAGAGAAGAGCGGACGGAAATGAGTGGAGATGGTTTTATAACAGAGATGCTCTGCATTGTTGGGGATGGACAGCTGCATTGTTGGGGACGGACAGCTGCGTTGTTGGGGATGGACAGTGGCGAGGCCATGTCTACCTTCCCGTTCTCTCCCCGGCCGTTGTCACCAGCCAGCGTCTCCGGGAAGTAAAGCATGTCCCGGGCTGGCCATGGGAACTCAGCGTGTGACTTCGAGCAGTTGAGATGCTCTGACTCACTCTCTATAAGACAACTGGGAGGAATTGGTAAGAAAGGACGGAATTGGCTTATCTTCGTGCTCTATTCCTTTTTTTTTTAAGATTTCCTAAAGATTGTCCGTGTCTGGCTGACCTTTACAGATGTGTAGCCATAGTCCTGGAAGCCACACGGCTGATGCCTGCCGCTAAGGTTGTTCACGGGTCTGATGGTCCCACCTTCTGCCGACATATCCCAGGTCTAGTTTCCTAACACTCTTCTCTGTCCACCGATTGTTTGGGGCCGGGGAGAACAGCTAGTTCAATTTAGTCTTCGTCTCGTGAACGTTGTCGTCTTCCTCTCACGGAACTGGACTGCGGGTGGTTAGTGGCCCCCACACGGAAGAGGCCCATCCTGATGTCTTTCGGTTTGTCTGTCTCTTCCTCCGTTCACCACTGCGAGTATCAGCCTCTACGCGACAGATCTACATGTTCCTTCTCTTAGCTGATCGCATGCTGGGCCCACGGTGCGGTCGGGGCCTGTCCGTTGCCCTAGCCTTTCCAGAATGAGGTCATCAGGAAAGCTCCTGGGCCCGCCTACTCAGTTTCCTTATTGGGGTGCCAGGCCCTCTCTTTCTAGATCATTGCTCCCAAGTCTAGGGCCACTTCTGTCCCTCTCTTTGTTTCAATGAAAAATTAGAGAGAAAATAAGTTTGCCCTAATTCCTAGCCTCCGAGCGTGGAGCCTCCTTTCAGAAGCTTGAGTTCCTTGTCCTCAGTGTTTCTCTTCATTTGAACGCAGTGGCCATCCCGTGGATCAGGAACGGGAGGGAGGAGCGGTCTTCGTTTCCCCCACATTTCATGTTTGCAGGCATTAGAGTGGCTGCGGCTTTACTTTGCAACTTGACAGTTGAGTGGAGGATTTCACATAAATAGGACAAGTATCCATCAGGTATATTCTGCTGATACCTGCAGCGTGAGGCCAGTGATGGCTGTTCCTCTCCACAAGCACCTGCTCAGAAATGTTGGGTTGGTAATAAACGGAGAAGTTTGCCAGGCAATAGGTCTGAAATGCGGTGATGTTTCCAAGTAGGTATTGGAAATTCGCCATCGTGCTTTCCTCCCGCGGTCCTGCGTTGGAGAGAGGTCTTTCGTTAGTGGAGTCGTGCGGGGCAGGGCAGTTTTGTGGATCTCTATGGATGTTCTCTGCAAAGCATCTCTGTGCTGAAGAGACAAGAGCCGTATAAATACCCAGCGTGTTGAAATAGCTCCACCTCGGCGGCCCAGGAAGCAAATTTCAGCACACATTTGGGATCAGGAGACGGTTTGTCGCTCCGAGTGTTTCAGCCATAGCGGCGTCTTCTACTTGTGAGAATCATCGTGGTTCCGTTTCCCCCCTTTCGCTTCATGCCATCGCGTCTGCTTACATATGTCGTTTGCTCATGCGACTCCGTGCACGATGCTCCATTTGGCCGGGCACCGCGCCGCGTGGAACATGCGAAGCCCTTTCCCATGATGCCGCTGCTCGTTTCCTGCTGGGAGCTGAAGCTTTTGCCATTTGGTGCAGTGACGAGTAGAATGAGTTGTGTTCTAGCTCAGTATTTGATGTGCATGTATACAAGCAAGTTTCATCTCGTCAGAAAGAAAGAAAAAGAGAAGGCGTCTGTGTTGTTTCTGTGGCACTTGTCACGGCAGAGGTGGGAGCAGGTGACCTTTCTGTGACCACGCCTCTGCCCCCCCTTGAACAGCCCCGTCTCCTTCCTGCCCTTGCACGTCAGTCTTGCTTCTGCTGTCGTGACCTCACGCACTATTTCCTCTCCCTTTCCCCATCCTTTCGAGACGTCCGCTTTGCAAAGGGAATTGTGTATTTTTTAGGACACAGGTGTGGCCACATAAGGAAGTGGCTTAAGCAAAATACACATTCAGTTCTCTGTCATCTAACCGTGTGAACCATCCTCAGTGCCTGATTTTTTTAAAATACTTTTTTTTATTGCTTTCAGAGAGGGGGAGGAGGGGTGAGGGAGAAAGAAACATCAATAAGAGAGAATCATGGATCGGCTGCCTCTTGCACATCTGCTACTCGGGATCGAGCCCCCAACTCGGGCATGTGCTCTTGACCAGGAACCGAACCGTGACCTCCTGGTCCATAGGTCGATGCTCAACCACTGAGCCACGCCAGCTGGGCAGTGCAGATGTTTCGTTTTGGCCCGTTAGGTGGTCACTTTGGCGACATTGCTGCTAACAGAATGGGACATAGGAGAGGGGGCCCCTTTCTTTTTAGGTTCATTCCCCAGACATTGCATAGGTCACTTCTGCTTTTAATCTCACTGTCTGAAACCTGGTCCCTTAAACATGCCTCTCAGCCAAGGGTGTTGGGAAATGCAGCCTCTGGCTGCGTGGACACGTGCCCCCGTTAAACTTCTGTTACTGTAGGAAGAGAGGCTGGTAGATGCTAGGGGAGGTCTCCGCCCAGCTCTGCACCAGCCTTGGTACTGACACTCGAGTTTCTTACTGAGAGAGATCGGTGACGCACTCAATAACCGCAAAGGGTTTGCTCTTTGACTCAGCGCCTGCATGTTGGCGAGGCAGCTCACGCGATGACAACGGACTTCGTGTCTTTCAGTAGCTGGAAATGCCACATTGTGGATCTCTCGTGTTTATAATCACCGTCTCTGTGCGTTAGTGTAAGAGAACACGGACTCTGTTATTAAATAGGATTTATTGGTTTAGCTTAGCAAACCACTGCCTCGACAAGGGTGTGCCCTCACGTACTCTGACTTTAACACACTGCGGGCCAGCGGTGTCGTTGCCAGCCTCACCCAGTGGCCAGACACTTGCTATTGAACGAGTACAAAAAACGCTTCACATGAATGTTGAAGGCGCGCTTCAACATTAAATGCCCATTGCGCTTAGAAGTTATTTATTGCATGTTCTTACAAGCTAATGTCTTTTTAAAGTATGAGACTGTGTAAAACTCCGTGTAACATGAAGCAAGAATTCTCGGGCTGCATCCGCCGCGTGGTATATTGTGCGTGATGGCTGCTGAAAGGCTGATTGCTTTTAGGTTTCTCTTCTTCTTCTTCTTCTTCGTCGTCGTCGTCGTCGTCGTTTTGTAACTGAGGCTGAAGAAATGGTCTCATTGTGTATAAATCATGATGAGACTTAAAGGGTTTTCTCTCTTTGCCCCGGTGAGATTTCATTTTTTCCAAGAGGAATAAAGATAAGTGAGAGGAAACTCTGTGTCTTATTCAAAATAGATTCTGTTGTTTGGAGACAATTGGGATTTTTTTTAAAGACTGAAATTTGGTACTTTTATTGCAATGACAGTCCCAGCAGAGCCTGACAGTGTCCACGCTCAGAAATAGAGTGAACATCTGGCGGGAAACGGCTTTTCACAGGCCCGGATGGTTCTCCTGGGTTGGTATTGCCGTCACTATAATGAACTGCAACCACTATTTCTTTTTTTAATTTTATGTTACAAAAATGAACACAAAAAGACAAAAAAATGTCAAAGTGTGTGACACATGGCTAGGGTAAAAGCTGCTTTGTGAAGAATGCTTTTCATTCGTGTGTGTATCTGTTTTGGGTGTGTGCGCTCACACACACATGCTGCATAATATGAAAAACATATTTTTGAGTGTATCTTAATAGCCAGCATTTGAAAGCCACTGCTGTATGTTGTAAAGACCCTGAGGTACTGATAGCCTTTCTCCCATAGCGCGCCCAGCGCCTGTCAGTGGCTGCAGAATGAGTTAAGTAAACATGGAATGACCGCCCAGTTCCAGGCTCTGAGCTAAAATTCAACAGAGAAAGTGCGGTGAGTTCAGCTTTTAGCTGGATTTTAATTTCAGGAACGAAGGGCTGACCCCTTCATCCCTGCTTCGTGGAAGCTCTTTTTCTTTATCTTTTCTGATGGCCCGTTTTCTGCTCAATTTTAATGTAATTTCTGTGATTAACTCCTAAGATGACCCTCGAGGTGGGTATTATTAACTCTATTTTAGGGGTAAAAAGATGAGGATGAAGAAAACAAGGAAACAGCAATGAAAACATGGAAAGTGAATTTTGTGGAGAAGGTAGGAAATGTGACAGACGCAAATATCCATACTTCCACATAAAAAACTGTCGGAGACACTGACTCAAAGCCACCATGTTACCTGGTGACGCCGGCTGACCGAGGATCCAGCTTAAGGGCCCTGAACGTGGGACCTCCTGCGCTGCAAGGATGAGTCGTCACTAGCTAGCAGTCTCACTTTTCTCACTGTTGACACCAATTGGTTTTCTTTGGTTACCGTCAGAAAAGAATATTTTTAAACTCTGATGATTCCCAAATAGTGTAACAGCTGAAGAAGAGATAATTACAATTAAGAAAGCCCATGGAGAGATTATGGCATTAAATGTGCTACAGTGTGGCCTTTATTTAAATCTCTGGTGTCTTCTTGGAGCCATAATTCTTCCCTGTAAAAGTTGTTCTTAATTAGCTTCTTAATCAGGAGTTTCTAAATGGTGCACAGCCAGCTATGCTGTGCACTTACTCAGAAGAACATGGCATGCGGACTTGAGGCCGTCCTTTGTACTTCTGTCTACAGGTGAAAACTAAGGCTGTTTACGGATTATGCACAGTTCCGAATAGATCATTTTAATATCATAAACCTGACTTAATGTTAACCAAGGGGAAAAAATAGGAGGTGCCGATATTTTGCCAATCTACTTTTTAAAAATTTGTAATATTGTCTAATCTAGTGTCACTTGGAAGTACTTGGGTATAATTGTGAGATGGCTTCCAAGACATCAGTACGGAGCGAAATAGAATTCCAGCTGAGAGTTCATTAAATCATCACTAATGAGCCCCAGCAGGGCCCCTAAGGAGACAGACTAGATGGAGGGCAATTCTTCTTTGATCTTATCAGCGTATCTATAGAACGTCATCTTCATCTGCAGGGTCAGGTGAGCGGACTGGTCACCTTTGCAAGCACAGAAAGGGGGAAGAAAGAGAAAATCTAAGGAAACACTGCTGTCTCCATGTATTTACTTCTTAATATATTTGTATTGATCTCAGAGAGGAAGGAAGAGGGAGAGAGAGAAACGTTAGTGATGAGAGAGAATCATGGATCAGCTGCCTCCTGCACGCCCCCTACTGGGGATGGAGCCCGCAGCCCTGGGCCTGTGCTCAGACCAGGAATGAGACAGTGACCTCCTGGTTTGTAGGTTGACGCTCAACCACTGAGCCACATCAGCCGGGCTTGGCTGTGCCCTTGGAAAGCACCTACATTCATGGACCTGATTCTTTGAGGCCACATCATGAAGATATACAGGCAAATCCACCGTGAAGACCCCTAAATTCCCATGCTATGATTCAAGTTCCCCGAGCTGACAAGGCTTCCTAAATAGTGTGATTAGAGTTGGAGGCAGTGCTAGCCAGGTCGGTAAGTGACCTGGTCCCTCTGAGGGCTGTCCAAGTACCCAGAATCACCTCCTTCCTCTCAGTGATTCGGTTCTTCTCTGAAAGCTGTATCCCGAACTGTGTGCCCTCATGAGGCCATGCCTATGTGAGTATCTAAAGACACAGCTAACGTAGGCAGACCTGTGATTTTTGTTTGTTTTCTCAGGTGTAATGCTTCACCTTTTTAATCCTCGGTCAATAAGCACATACTTGATATCACAATTAAAGAAAAACCAAAACACACCTCTGAGTTGAAAACACAGAAGGAGTGAATTGAGCACTGACATTGGTTTTCTATAAGGTGATGGGCAGCTCTAAGGTGTATCATAGAAATTGTGATTAATGCTTAGTTTTATATGTTCTCATCAGTTTCTCATCAGTTAAGAAAAAACAGCAACATAGACGCACAACGAAAACCTGTTCTGCTTCTAGGCTAGGACTTGATCTATAAAATCTTTGTAACTTTTGCTTCTAATTTATTGTTCTCCCTCTCAGTTCTTCCTCATCAATTTTAATAGTTGGGACCTGTTAATTCAGCCAGGCGGTAGGAGAGAGCCCTTCACCCCACAGTTCCTCTTACTGCCCGTGCTCAGGGGAGTAAACTGGGCATTCTTCTGAAATATATCCTTAAATTATTAAGCCAGTATATATATATTGTTTCAATATAGAAGACAGATGTTTGTTATGTAGTAAAGTTAAAGACCATTGACAAAGGATTAGGGAGACACGAATGAGAGATGTATGCAACTAAATACTGAATAAGAAAAACATTATAGTGATTAGAGTTTGTGGGTGGGTTTTTTTTCTTATTTTTTAAAAAAACTCTTCATCCCAGTAGATGGTTTTTAAATTGATTTTAGAGACAGGAAGAGAGAGAGAAACATCGATGGTGGAAGAAAAAATGAATAAAATCATGCCTTTTGTGGCGCAGAGGGAAGCAGAAGTAGGATTCCTTTCCTGAATGTTGGCTTTACTGCTTCTTTGTAATTAAAACAACAGTAACATCTCCTGAACTTCTCACAGCGACGCCAGTGACTATTTGTTAAATGGATGTCCTAGGAGCCCTGCAAAATGATTACCCCTTTAACCATACGAAAGTCAAACCAAACACAAAGCTGGTTTGAGCCAGTTCCTCCAGCTATGGGTTGTAATTAATTGCTTTGAAAAGGAGTTAATTCTATCAGGTCATTGAATAACCCCGTTAGTAAATTATTATGACAAACATATCATTTGCAGAAATCTCAGAACAGTAGCATTTTAGCAATTTGCAGTCCTTAGCAACAGCCCGCATTCCGCCGAAGCATAGTGATAGCAGCAGCCTCCTGCTGTTTGAGACTGTTATTCTCAGGGAAAAGGCAGGCATTTTATACATTGAAAATTGAAGGTGAATTCATCTCTGAGCATATCGTGTTATGTTGCTATAGCATTGGAGTCTGGGCTCCTATGAAAATTGGATCACCATATGAACATACAATATTATGTACGGTGAGACGGGAGTGGAAGAAATGGAGGCAAATAAGACACAAGAACAGAATCCGAGCGTGAGAAATTCCGGGAAGGGCAGCCGGCCTGGCCTGCATTCAGAAGCCCCGGGCTCCCCCGAGGTGCCTGCGGCTCACTTTTCACAGTCTGGGTCAGCTACGGAGCGTGGCATGACGGGGAGGAACAGCAAGTTGAGAGAAGTCGTCTTTGCTCATTTGAGGAATGAGGGGGTTCATTTTGAGCTCAGCCTGTAGGCAGTAGTTTAGGAGAAAAGTTCTGACTTCTGCCAACGACTTAATTAGCCATATGTTGAGGAACAGCAGTTCCATCGACGTGGCATGGAAAATACTTCTCATTATGGATTGATCTTTCTAAACTATAATTATCCAGAGAAACAGATAACCAGAGAGTGGCCATCGCTGGCTGTGTGCAGCCGATCCCACCCACCCGCCAAAGCACACTGTGTTCTGAGGTGTCAGTTATCATTGGAATCTTTCTCCAAATCGCCTAATTATACCAGAACTATATATTCATTCTACAAGTGTCTGTACGAGAAATAAAAACCATCCAGATCTCGCCCAGCTGGCGTGGCTCAGTGGCTGAGCCTTGACCTGTGAACCAGGACGTCCATGCCTGGATTGTGGGCTCCGTCTCCAGTAGGAGGTGTGCAGGAGGCAGTTGGTCCACGAACCTCTCTCATTGTTGATGTTTCTCTCTCTCTCCCCCCTCTTCCTTCCTCTCTGAAATCACTAACAATATATATATTTTAAAAACTTTCCAGATCTTTCTAATTCCCAGTAACCTTAAAAATTTCCAGCCTCACCATCCCTTGCGTGTAGACAGTGAAGTTAGGAGACAGTGACGTTAGGAGCTGGCAGCTCTAGGTTAGACACACCTGGGTGTAATCCCACTGTGTGTCTGACTAGCTGTGTGCCTGGATGCTATTTACCCACCCACTGTTCAGTTTTTTTATCTGTTAAGGAGACAATACCTTGCCTTTCGGGGGGTCATTCTGCTGATTAGTTAATTGAGTGCAGTGCCCTGTGCCCAGGCACAGTGGCTGTTAATATAATCTCATCAAGTGAAGGATTTTCCTTACAAGAAATATTTGTGATCATTAGGTTAATTTAAAAAATCATTTTACATAGGAAAAGAAAGAAACGAAATAAAGTTAAGGTTTGACAAGTAAGCTGTACTCGGTCAAAATGAAAACTTCTCAAACGAAATGGCAGGATTGGGAGAAAATAGGCACAATGTACAGGGTGGGGACGAAGTAGGTTTACGGCTGTTCTTCTGGAAAATAATACAGTAATTAACGCTGCCCCAGTGACTCCTGTGGTTCATGTGCTCACAGCTGTAAACTGACTTTTACGGAGTGTACATATCCAGCAAACGTAAGTGTCTGTTTTCAGACTATGCAAGGAATTCTTTAAGACAACAGCCTAGTTTTCAGAGTTTGCACTGATGAATGAGTGCACAGGAACAGCCCGAAGCACATGGGGGGCGGGCGGACTAGTCATTAGAGAAATGCAAAGGAAACCCACAAAGGGAACCCGTGTCAGCCTGTTGGAATGAGCAGCGTTGAAGAGACCACGGAGCCTGCGGTTGGCAAGGGGAGGAGGCTCCTGCCTTGCAGTACTGGCTGGTCGGAGTGCGGCCATGCTTTGGAAAACAGGGTAGCCAGGTGTCATGCAGTCAGACTTACTCCTACCCTGAGGCACGGAGCCCACTCCCTGATATTTATCCACGAGGAACCTGTCCACAATGAACCCCTCAGGAGAGTGCATTCAGCCCCAAACTGGAAACAAACCAACAAACCACCACACACGTCCATCAGCAGGCGCATGGGTTACACAGATTCCGGCGGGGGGCACTCAATGGACAACTACCCTCAGCCACCAAGGGGATGCGTTGCTGACAGGCAGCTGCACGAGGCACCTCACTGGGCGCAGGCCGCATGAGGACCACACAGCGGGGCCGTGCGTGTGGTCACTGAGGGGTCCCGAGTTCCGCGGGGCGTGTCGGGGATGCCCAAGGTTACCCAAGGCCCTGGTGAAGTCGCAGTCAGGATGTTGACTGGGGTGGGGAAAGGGAGTTCTGGAAACTCACCAGAGGGAGTTTGAGTCGAAAGGATAATGAGGAGTCAGCGGGAAAGGGGAGCTGCAGGGGAGGGGTGATTCCTGATGGAGGACGGCAGGAAGCAGGATTTGGGGAACCAGCATGACCCAGCCTAAGTGTAGTGCCCTGGGGTGATGGATGTCTTGATGGCCGGTCTTGGGGCTGGATAGAGAGTGAGGCAAGAAGCAGATCACAGAGGCCTGCTTACTGGGCTAGGGAATGCAGGCTGTTCGTGGAGTGCAGCTGAGAACAGATGGGAAGGTTGTAGGCACCATAGTCTCTCTGGTTAGAAGATGAATTTCAGAGTAACGACCTGGACTTGCGGAGAAGAAGCAGGGAAGAAATGACTAGAGCCTGAACTTGGGCAACGGCCGAGTAAAATAATCTACATTTAGTCTAAACGCTTCGGTCTTTTTCCTTATGGTTTAAAATCACACATCTTAACGAGAACATCAGGAAATAAGTGACCACTTAATCAATAGCTATTACCATTACACAGTCTTTTACTTCTAAATTCCTATCGCTTCGGGTTGTTAATGGCGTATTACTCTCTATGTACACAGGATAAAACCTGACACTGTCATAACAGCCCCAATGATTATTTTCAGCCAAGTTTAGCTATATTATCCCAGCATCAGCATGATTGAAGTTACATAAGATTATTTCTATAATTGGTTTGAAAACATTTTTCTCACATTAATCTCCTTGAATATTAAAGCTCATTAGGAAATATATATTTAGATATGTAGAGGAGATTAATTTATAAAACTAAAAGTAAACATAACTAATTGAAATGCTTAATAGAGCATTAACAGGAATTGAATTCTGGGATAACCAACCAAGATGTTTTCTGAGTCTTATCCTTATGGTTATTTGATACAAACTGCAGGCTCTCTCTGTAGAATAAAACGAATAAACTCTTAGGAGCAGGAGCAAGCAACTAAATACTTTTTTTAGATGTGGTCCTATAGGTATATTTCAGTAATTAGCCCGCCTTAAAAGTGTCTGAATTTTCGTGTGATACTCGAAAGCATAGCTGTGCATGTTGAACATTTCTTCAGGAGTCATTGCAGTGAGCTAGTGTTTGTAGTTAGACCGTCTGGAGAAGGTGATGTACACGGATGATCTAAGAAGAATTTAGGAAACAGCGAGTTTTCAGCAGTCCCTGTTAGCGACACGATACATTGGTTTCTAACTGGAATATATCTTCGAGGTTATCTTACCAGCTTCCGGTCCCACTATGAAGAGAAAAATGCCGTGTAGACAGATTTTTCCAACACCCATTGTTCCTTTGTCAGGAAGACATCTTTGATCTGGTGTGTCTGTGACCACAACAGGATGGATGGTGGGTCATTTATATGCAGTGGAGGAACATGAAAGTCACTTGCTTCCTCAGTAGTGGCCGCAGGATGTAATGCCACTTCTCGGCAGGAGCCCCAACACTGGCAAAGAAATGATCTGGGTTCATCGGACATTTGCCTCAATAGAATATTAACGACTACTTCCAAAGTCAGAGGGTGAGGCAACTCATGGGCAAGACTGCCTATGTCAGCATTTGGGAATTCCATGTGAAAATACAAATTTTAATCCTCTCCAGAATGTCCGGTAAGCGAGGATCTACAGACAGCGGTGCCCGGTTTTGTCTGCCCTGTGTCTTGCTCACAGCTGTGCTAATGGAGCAGGGAAGGTGCTAAGGGATACGACAGGCTTAACAAATCACCACCAATTCCATTTCAAGCTCACGTTCATGCCCAGAAAGTAGACCCAAGAAGGAAAAGTCACACCTACAAATACATGTCCTCGTTCTAGTCAGCCTCCTGAAAGGAAACTAGGAAAGCGCCCAGGTATTCACACAGATCCGGAGAGGGAGGCTCTCATTCTGAGAATTAGTCCCGTGAGGCCTCCATCTGAAAACGTCAGGCGGATGCAAGCCGACCCTTCGGGCCTGTCCTGAATCGCCACTAAAATAAAAGCAACAGGGTTTTTCAAATGTCAGAGGCTCCGAAGAGAAAAGAAGCTGGGAGAGGAGACAGCAGTGGCACTTGGCTGAAGCAGACGGCTGTCGAGATTGGCCTGAGCAGACCCTCCCAGCCTGAGTCCTGGCCTCCCCACGTAGAGGGTCAAGGCTCCGCACTTCAGCGAGCCTCCAGTAGTCCCCATTAGCTCCCTGACGAATGTTTTTCTAATGGGAATATATCACGGATGTTATCATACAGACTGATTGGGAAAGAGGACCACGTCACCCTGTATAGTTTTTAGCGCCATACTGTGGGTCGCTGTGGGTGTGGGGGTGAAGGAGAAGAGATAGGACCGATAGAGAAAAAAGTGTGTGTGTGGGGGGGGGGATGACCTCATGAAATGTGAGGACAGGAAAGTACCAGAGTCCATCTAAGAAATTGGAATCCTGACTGCTAAAGTCAACTTTTACCCATTTCCATCATTTTATTCAATTATGTGCAGTATTTTTAGCAACTATTGTTGGTCCAGGCAAGATGCTGGTCCCTGGAGACTAACGATCAGTTTAGGCGTGCTCTCTCCCCGGAGAAGCACGTCAGCTGTGAGGGAGTGGACAGTCACTGCTCACGCGCAGAGGGCGGACAGGGCTGGTATCTCATGACCAGCTGGAGGGCTGGGCCTTCCCCTTGAGGGCGGGGCTCCATTAGAGAAGGCAAACTGAGGCCATGATGGGCAGGAAGGTGGGTCCCGTGACACGGACACGTGTAGGAACCAGGATGAATTTGAAATCTGGGACTAACACGGTGTGTTGTGGTCCTGAGATGCCTGCTGGTGGGTGAGAGGGATCAGGAGTGAAACAGGAAGGCAGGTCACATGGGAGCTTAAGATGGTCCTGGAGTTCGGGTTCATCCCAGAGGCTGAGAGGCATAGAATTTCGGGGCTGATGTCGTCAGGGTGCGGCCTCAGTCCCTGGTGCTCACTCAGGAGCGTCACGGTGCTCCTTGGTCGGGTTGCTGAGACACGTGATGTCACCTGTGAGATCCGGTGTCATTCACGGGGGTCCCTCAGATCTCCACGGGGAAAATGATGCTGCCCACACTCACATCGTTTTCACTATGAACGTACTGGGAAAGGGGGCCCTGAGCAGGGATAGCTCTTGGAGCCAGACCTTCCGGGAAGAGGGTTTATGATTAACCCCTAAAGACCTCAGTAACGGTGAATCTGCACAAACATTTTCCTTATGCTTAATTGCATGGTGCGCCCCAGTGCAGGAATTCCTTGTGAGATGAGACTCGGGAACGATTGCGTCGCACACACTAGTGTCTCTGGCGAGAGGCTGGCCGGTGGGTGCTGAAATGCGGTGTTGGCTACTGCAGGTGTTTCACTGTGTCACTGGGCGATTTCAAGGCGGTGACAGACGCAGTTTACACCCGATGCATTTGCGTTAGGTCCTGAGAATGTTACGGGCCGTCTCTGGTGGCTCATGATCCATATGATCATCTGTCTTGTTTCACAAGTTGATCCATTTTCTCTCATCCATTTCCTTAGAGAAGGGAAAAAAATGGGTAACGATTTCACATTTGTCTCTCAATGCGTCCCCATTTCTTTCCGTGGCCTTAAAAAAATCGCTGTAGACAGACAAATTGCCCTGCATTGTCTTCTGAAGTAAATGAAATGGCTTTCGCTAAAATTATGAAAAGTATGTTTCTGCATCTGTGTTCTAGGAACTTGGTGAGTTCAGTGTATTGGTAGGAACACAGCTTACCCCATACGTGTGTTATTTTCCTGGATCTAATGTCACATGGACGTTTTGACTGCCTGCATTTGCCATGCTCAGGTGTCCAGCTTCATTTCGCTCAGGGTAGAGCGATATGGAATTCAGGAAATATATCGAGTTCCATCGGAAGGTTTTGCTCTAAAGTCTACGATGCCACGGGACGCGTCACGTTTCTCAAACCCGAGAAGCCAGTTGTGTGGGGCCGGGACTCGGCAGCAAATGGACGTGGGCTCTCGGCGCGGGGCGCCTCCCTGTTTACGGCGAGGCCTTGATGGGGCCCGATAGCGGCTGATGAACGAGCGGCGGCCCGCGGCAGGGAGCGCATCTGCGAGGAGTGATTTATGGTTTCCCAGGTTGCAGAGGCTCCCGGGATCTTGCGGATGTAAGTGTGCGCGCCCGGATAAAATAAATGAGACCAACATGTGAGGAATGAAAACACATTCCTTGTAAGGGAGGTGTCATGCGCCGGCATTTTCGCTCAAGTACACTTTGTCACGGGGCCTCGTGCCCCTCGGAATACAAATCACTTAATTGGTTCGCACAGTCGCCTCGGTGGGGGTTCTGGCATCCATCATCCAAGACGTCAATGAGGGTGACACTTAATGGGGTGTGACAGCCCCTCCATGTGCGCACTTCGCATCATCTACGACTATTAAAGTTGCGCATATGTTTTACGGATAAAGATGAATACATTGTGGGCACTTAAAGCAACAGCCCCCAAGCAGAGACCCGGTTCGACGTCCTGAGGTCTTCATTGAATGCTCATCGAGTACTCAGAGTCGAGGGTTTTCACCGCCCCTGTTACGCCTAGACATTTGCATAATCTATCGTTTTATGATTGAACAATATTTAGTTATAGGATGAATAGTAGAATGCAAGGATGGAAACGGTGCTATAGGAAGTTCTGCATGGAGCTCTTGTGTGCATACACCTTGAATCATTCACTCTTGCCCAGGGAAAAATCATGCTTTCTCTATAAATGTAGTTACCTTATATTTCACATATGCTAAGTGATTATTTTCAGAAAGTACGACTTAAGCCTGGTTGAGTGTTGACCCATGAACCAGGAGGTCACGGTTCAACTCCCAGTCAGGGCACAGGCCCGGGTTGCAGGCTCGATCCCCGGTGTAGGGGGTGCAGGAGGCAGCCGATCCAAGATTCCCTCTCATCATTGGTGTTTCTACCTCTCTATCCCTCTCCCTTCCTCTCTGAAAGGAATGAAAAAATAATGTAAGACTTAAAATTCTTTCAAGTTAATAGTAACCAGAGTGGGTTAAGCCTAACCGAAAACAATGGGAATGGAAACAGCACAAGGGGAGCGGCACACGGCTGAGCCCCCCTCCTGTGGGGGGGGAGATGCAGGGCTCATGCAGCTCATGCTGAAAGGCGTCTTTGTGAAGTTGAGTGTGGAAACTCTGAGGAGCCTACGCTTCATATCAACTAGATTTAAACAATAATCACCACCCCCCCCCACCTAGCAAGCTACACTCGATGACAGAAAACGTGCTTTGAAGAGCTATTGTGGAATGCTGTCACTGCAGGCGTAATGCTAGTGGGGGAGAAGCTGGATCGGGGCGTCCCTTGGGACGACGGCCGCCTGAGGACTGAGCAGAAACCAAATCCCTACGGAGCGCGTGGCCGAGTGACTGAGGAAATGACAGGGCTCATGACGGAAATGCTGTCTGTGGCGATCGCGCTCACATTCTCCACAACCTTCTGTTTGCGACCCAGCCCCGCTCTGGACCTCCGGGATCCGGGGGTCAGATAGCGACGACAGCACAGACCCCACAGTGAGACATGGTGAGAGGCGATGTGAGGGATGAGGGGCTGTGAGGTGGCACCCAGGAGGTCTGTCCTGAGTGGGGGACAGGAGGGTCCCGCTAGCTGAGCTGGGAGAGATGCTAGGTAGCCGGGTGGGTGGGGGGGAGTAGAGGTGGGGAAATCGCGCAGGAGGCGTTAGTAATAACCCTGAGGAGGAGGCTCATTCTGCTCCTCTCGGGGACACAGATCTCTGCCTGTCACTGTCCCTCAGCCTCTGCCCCGTCCCTCGCTTCCTCTCTTCTCCAGGCGTGGCCATGGCCCAGGAATAAGGGGTTTCCCTCTCTACTTTCCTCATCACTTGGAATGATTTACTGAGTCTTCACTACCATTTCAATGAAAGCCAGTGGTGCTCGTCTGGCAGGGAGACCGTTCCAACGTGATGGTCTCATATTTTCAAAGTTTTGACGCTGCTGAAATGTCAAAAAATCCGAAGACCACCCTTTTATTACCAAATAGAAATACACGGCTAGCCGCGTTGTGATGGGGTTGAGGCACGTTGCTGTTTTCAGGTCAGGAACGTGGCCCTCACCTGTTCTCTGCTCTCTGATCAATCCGCTTTGAGGGGAAAGTGCCTGTTCGTCCTGAGAGTTCCTCATATGCCTGAGCATCTTCCCCACATGGACGTTTCTGGGCTGAGCAATTACAGTGCCAATTAGTTAAAGACTAAACATCGCCCCCCGATTAAACGGAACTTTGTCGGCAAACACCCGAAAACACGAGCCTCCTGGATGCGGGAGTTTTCCCGGAACTCCTTGCTAAGTTGTCAAATATTAATATAGCCTAACATCCTCAACATCAAAGGACGCACCGAGATGTTCTCCTTCCTAATTATATAGGTGTAACATGTGTAAAACAAAACGGAGATCCAGGGCACACTTAGGAGGAATCTAATAAGAATTCAGAGCAAGTAGAAGACGCCGGTTTCCAAGTCTCTCTCCGCCCTGGAAACGAGTCAGCCAGCCAGTCAGGTCTCCCCCTTCCCCGGTCCCTGAGGATGCAAAGCGATGGCCCAGCCCTGGCTGGTGTTGCTCACAGTTAGGGCACAGCCCACCCACTGGAGAGTCTCGGGTTTGACTCCCCGCCCAGGGCACGTACCTGCGTGCGGGTTCCCTCCCCGCCCTCCGTCGGTATTGATGGAACTGGGCTACCTGTGCCCTAAACTTGGATCCACGGTCCACATCCCACCCTGAGGGAGAGGATCACATCACAGAAAAGGAAGTGAAGATGAACCTGAAACCGCTGAAACATGCTAGCCCTCGTTCCTAATAGAAGAGATGCAAATTAACCCTTGACCGAGGTACTGTTTTGTCCATCAGACGGGCCGAGCGTCCATGGGCCTGTGCAGGAACAGGCGCCGGTGCAGTGCGTGTGTGAGAGCATCCGTCCCGCTTGTGGGAAACCGTTACACGCGTGCAGGCGTGTGTCTGCTGGCCTGTTCACTGTGCCAAGTAACAGGAGCAACCCGAGTGTCCATCAAGAGAGACGGGCTGATAAACAGAATAAATACCCTCTCCTTACTCTCTAGAGCATGAGGAAGCCCTAAGAGACTGGAAGATCTTTACCTGCTGATGGGGAAATGGCTCCGAGACGGTTGGTCACGTGAGAGGAGCTGGTGTAGACAGTACATGTTGTCATTCGTGCAGAAGCAGGCGCGGCGTGAATGGCCACGTGTCTCTCTGAGCAGTCCATGGCACAGAGCCATCCAGGAGCCTTAAGCGGGAGGGAGCAGGAAGGGAGGCTCCACGCCGGAGTTTTGCGCAGCTTCCCTGTGAGCCCGAGCAGGCCCTGCGTCCAACACGGACCTTCACAGCGTTTTCCTCGGGAGACAGGCGGCCCGCAGGTGGGGCGTCTCCCTGTGTCCCGCGTCCCCTCCGATGTGCGCGCGGCGGAGCTGGGCAGCTCTGGAGCCCGGCCACCGAGGGGAGGAAGAGGGTGCAAAGCCACGGGGGGAGTGTTTAACGTGACCTCTCGGCCCTTCTCTGAAACCACGCGTTTCCTATTGCCCTTGGAGATGGAGGAGCCTGAGATTCTCCAGTTCAAATCCTCCCCCTTCTGTAGACACTGGAGATCAGCAAACACTGCCAGTGCTTGCGCTGCCGATCTTAGCGGCGTCTCCACAGAGCCCCGCGCACGCTCCGGCCGTGGGGGTTTGCAAGCAAACTCAGAAAATGAGACCTTTTCAGCTCCAGGGGCACCGGGAGGCACCATGCAGAGAAGTGGTCTTTTTTGGTTAATCCTCACCCGAGGATATTTTTCCATGATTTTTAGAGAGGGAAAAACAGAGAAACATTGATGTGAGAGAAACACATCAGTTGGTTGCCTCCTGCTCCAGCCCTGACCAGGGCCCGGGCCAGGAAGGAGCCTACAACAGAGGTGCGTGCCCTTGACCAGAATCGAACCCGGGATCCTTCGGTTCCCAGGTCGACACTCTATCCACTGAGCCACACCGGTCAGGGCGAGACGGAGCCTTCTTCATCCCCTGGTGGCAAGACACTCGTTTATATCTGCTTTATCTCCATCCCCTGCTTTCCTCGACACCTTCAGATGAGCTGATTGGACATGCCCCCAGGAGTCTAACCCTCTGCCCAGTTTCCCTCCACGGATAGCCTGGCGCCCCTGGGTGGATACATCAGAGGTCAAGACTGAGTTGGGCCCGCATCCCTGTCCAGTTAGGTGTGTCTGGATGAAGGAGTGTTTGGGTTGTCCCAGTGGGCGGCTGGGGACAGACGAGGCTGTCCCATGTGTCTTGTGTCCCGTCCCCGTGGCAGCCCGCAGCCATGCCCCTAGCGTCAACAGGATGCAGCCGAAGCTCTCCCGCTTCCTCCAGCGTGAAGACGGAACGCGACGCCCGGGCCCCGTGATGAGCGTTTCGGGGGAGCAGCTCAGACCTGAAGCTGGAGGCACAGCGTCCGGCGTGAGTCACACTTGCTGATGCCACTGCATCGGCCTCCGTGGCTTGTGTGAACGTGACCGTCTTGCTCTCCAGGGAAAATGTCCCTGTGGGGCGCCTCACAGGAGGGGCCAACGCCGCTTTGTCCCGACTTCCCTGAGGTCTCCCAGGGGGCCTGTCCCAGGACCTGCATTAGACACCCAGCCCGTCCCCCCACAGGAACAAGCAGGCCAGCAGAAAGGCCTCTGGGCGCCGCGCAGCACAAGAGCGCTTGGACGACATCCTTGTTCCGCTCAGGAATTCCTTCTTAAAAACCCAGGAAAGGCCCAGCCTGCGTGGCTCAGTGGTTGAGTGATGACCTAGGAACCAGGAGGTCCCAGTTCCATGCCCATTCAGAGCACATGCCTGGGGGTCGTGCAGTGCAGGAGGCAGCCCATCCATGATTCTCTCTCATCGCTGATGTTTCTACCCCTCTCTCCCTCTCCCTTCCTCCTGAAATAAATAAATATATGAAAGCATGACAGGAAGTGTGGTCTGCACACCCCGCAAGTCTCTCCCTAACCTGACTCCGTTCATCTGCGTCCGTGTGCTGGCGAGTTGTCAGGCCGACAAGCAGACTCGGTAGACGTGTTCCCTGGTGATGGGGGGACCTGCGTGGCTTTGGTCTTCAGTCTCAGGGGCCCCACATCTCAGGTGGGACGCGTGGAGTGAGAACCAGCTTTCACATGTGTGTTGGCCTCCTCGGTGTCGCTCAGAAACCACACGGGCTTGCGGAGTGCGAGGCGTGGTCTGGGACGCGTTCATGTGTCTGGGATCTAATATTTTTCAAAGCATCTTAAGCTTCAGGGGGGCTTCTCACATGAATGATGAGGTCGTTGGAACCAACGTTGTAGCTGAAAACCTTATTTCCGTTTACCTACCAACTGCGTGGAATTAACGTGCGTGCACCGCGGAAACCCACGGGCCCAGCTTCCTGGAGCGTCTGTGAGACGCCGTCTTGCCTCAACGAGGCCATCGATTATTGGATAGAGCACATCCCTTTATGGATCACTGGAAAGGGAGACTGTTTTCTTAAACCTTCAGAAAATGAGACCGTTTCTTACTTATATTTTTAAAAATGCACAGTGCTTGCCATTTCTTCTTCCCCCCGAAATTGATACCGTAGGTAAGGAAAAGATAGCATGGGAGGAAACAACCAAATGCACATGCATAAAAACAGCAGCAATATTAAGTGCCGTGCAGTAATTTTGTTCAGCGTCTGAGCCATGGCAGTAGATAACAGCAGGTAATAGAATATTATTATTAACTTAATACATGCGTTTATTTTACAATAACGGCCTTACCAATAAGGGGGACAGAGTGAGCACTTATCGAATGTTTATACACATCGATCATTTCTCTTTAAACCACTGTAGCTATCCTGAGGATGGACAGGCTTATTCTCGTGTTATAAATGGGGAGACAAGTTAAATGATGTAAGACCTTTATCGACACCCCAAAATCAGCCAGTGGGGAGAGACCTCCTCGGCACCCAGCGTCCGTGTTCTTTCTGCCTCACCCGTAGGCTGCAGACAGACGTTGCCTTAAGACACCGGCCATCGAATCCCATAATCCAGCGGCTGTTCTCTGGAGAAAGGCGTGTGCTTGCAGCTCCTCACGTGTATATCGAGTCATTAGGATACCATCTCGCGGCGGGAGGGTTATCCCTTACACGGGATTAGGGGCTTCATCCTTAATTCCTGAGTCTGAGCCGCTTCGCTCCTGTCATCGACAATAAAGATTTGATACGTAAAGGCCTGGCCTCCTGTGAGGAAGCATCGCCCACCTGGGGATGAGCAGTCCGGGGCAGGTCCCCACACCTGTTGGCGCTCGCCCGCCTCACTGTGCCAGGCCCGGCTCCTGGGACAGGGGAGTGAACGTAAGGCAGAGGGCGACATTCCCAGGTCGGTGCCCCTCCCTTCCCAGGGCCGGGCCTGCCGTGGGCCCCGGAGAAGGGCATCCTACCCAAGAGGACTTCTGTCTGTAACGCTCTGCCTTCCAGATGCAAAAAAAAACATTGTTTCAAGCCTGAGAGCAGGGAAGAGAGCCCACAGCCCTTCCCTGGGAGCCCCGTTGAGACTTAGTGCAGCCCAGCCGGTGTGGCTCAGTGGTTGAGCATTGACTTATGAGCCAGGAGGTCACAGTTCGATCACCGGTCAGGACACAGGCCCGGGTTGCTCGATCCCCAGTGTGGGGCGTGCAGGAGGCAGCCGACCCATGATTCTCTCTCCACTGATGTTTCTCTCTCTCTCCCTCTCTGAAACCAATAAAAATTTAAAAAAAAAAAAACATATTCTGTTAATCTCATTTATGTCCAGCTTTGGAGCAAGTTGCACATTCTGTATACCTGAGTGTCTGTAGTCGTACGACTATGTACCCGCATTTATCTGCACATAAACCTCACAGGAGCCAGCCTGGGGGTTTACTCGAGCAGACTCCTGCCGGGGTGGGAGGCAGCTCTGGAACACAGGACCCCGGGGCGCTGGCTATGAATCGGTGAGAGCATGTGCGGCCTCAGCCGAACTTGCAGCGAGCCTTGAGGACGTTCCGTTGAGCGTGTAGTATGGCAGCCGGCCAGAACACACGGAGCCTCCGCCAGCTGACGGCCTGGTAATGAGGTAGTGATTGATGACCGCAGCTTCCTTATGAAGACCTGCGTCCGACGCTGGGGGGAGAGGGGAGGCACTGCGGGCTCTTTGCATTCCGCTCCCCGTTATGTGACTTGTTTTTACAGCGGAAGGAGGTTCACGGGCCGATGCGCAGGCGCTCTTGGCATTACTTGTAGGTTACTGTTGAGCAGCAGCATGGAATTTTACAAGTCCAACCCTGTGGCTATATTTATGTATAATTCAAACCTCAATTTCAACGGGGTCTTTAAAAATCATTTTCAAAAGAACTGGAACTGTGTCACCCATAAAATGCTCCAGTATTCTTACTGTGTATCTTCTCAATGTTATGGTTTCTCTGAATTTTTTATTCCTCTACAGTGTTATAAAGCTCTCTCCACCAGTTTCTCTCCCCACTCTCATAACGTTACAGGGCTGTGGGCCTTGCAGACAAACAGGCAGCCACGTACTTCTCCAGCACAAAGAGTTTACTTGGGAACAACACAGACTGCATTTTGGGACACGTGGTCTAATGGTGAGCCACATGCAAGTCAGAGAACAAAGGAGAGGAATGGTCTTCTGTAGAGGAAAGGGGAGCTCAGGGGGATTGTTATTGTAAACAAAGAGTCCATTGGAGGAAACTGGAAGTTTGAAGTGTAGAGACTTTTCATTGGCTGAGTTGTACCAGCCTTTCATTGGCGGAGTGGTTGCCGGGCAAGGAGAAGATCCTCCTCCTTCCAGCGGGGTAGTGGAGTGGAAAAGCAACTCCCTGTTGGTTCATCCGTTGCATATAACCCACATCAGGGGTGGTTTCAACCAAATGAGAATGAATGAGCTGCTCTCAGAGGCCTGGGCATACTTGGTTTTTGTGTTTTTCTGTTCCCAAGGACTTCTAATTCTTCAGCTGTTTAAGTTATTAGAGAGCCGAGCACAAAACACACAGAGACGGGTGTCTCGGTGTCCCCGGGAGGTCGGGCTAATCTCTTGAAGGCGCTGACAGTCCCCCCCCCCCGCCCCCCGTGGACAGGCTCTGTACCAGGCACATGTACCCCGCTGTAATTCTCCGCTCCCATCACAGAGCAGCAGCAGCAGCAGCAGCAGCAGCAGCCCTGTGGCACCAGCGTGGGATGCTGACGCCTTTCTCCTGGAGAACGCATCCTTTTTCCATAAGTTGCTCACCGCTCTTCCCACCAAGCTGCACTTTCGCAGCGGAGAGAACGAGACTTGTGATTTCCCGGGAAAAGTTCCTGCGAGCAAAAGCGTGGCCTGCAATGAATTATTTACACGTCGAGAAGAAAGACTTGCTAAGTCAACGCCCCAGCCAACACTCGCCTGGGAACAGCTTGAGGCTGACGAAACGCAGAGCTCCGAGGACCCGGAGGAGCAGCGGTGCAGGGCCTCGTTAGCAGGGAGCTGCAGGGGGGACGCCCGAGCTCAGAGGAAGGCGGCAGCCCCACAGGAGGATGCGAGGGAGCAGGGATAGAAGGCTGCGAAGTGGGGGGCTAAGGAGGGGGCAGGCAGAGTCCTGGAGGGAACCCAGGACACAAACGCCGCACAAGACAAGCAAGAGCAAGAGGGGTGTGAAAAGAGGACAGACAGGAAGCCTTTGGAGAAAGAAGCGACACTTACTTTACATCAATTCTCAGAGCCATGGGGGATAGAGTTTAATTGTCCCCATTTTCAGGTGAATGAGAACATGTTAAAGACCTCCATGCTTGAGAGTGCTTTCAGATCCTCGCTTCTAACACCCGTCTCTAGTCTTGGTGGGATACATCGACTGAGGACAAAAATTGCTAACGTCTTACAGACATTTTGTCTTCTAAGATGTGGGGGATGGGGCACTACTTTAAATGTCATCATCGGAAACGGTCTCTCTGAGGACCGTCCCTTGAGTGATAGGATTATGTGTGGATGTCAGCGTTGCTGACTTGAAAGTCGCTGATATGATACAGCTGTGTCACCCGGCTGGCCTGGCTCAGTGGTTAAGCATTGACCTATGAGCCAGGAGGTCAAGGTTCGATTCCCATTCAGGGCGCACATACCCGGGTTGCGGGCTCCATCCCCAGTAGGGGGCGTGCGGGAGGCAGCTGATTGGTGATTCTCTCATCACTGATGATTCTATCCCTACCTCCCTCTCCCTTCCTCTCTGAAATCTATAAAAACATTTTTTTTTTTAAATATGACCGTGTCACACCTCAGTAAGGGACCGGCAGTGTGAGATGACAGTGGGGAGGCGGGATGTGCCAGCGGAACCAGTGCCCCCTCACACAGCCTTCCAACAATGAAAGCCGCCTGTCACGTGCCCCAGTGACCCGACTGTGGCCTCCTGATGGCCCTGAGGCGCGTGTCCACAGTGGCTCCCAGAACCCCCAGCAGACCTGAGCTCTCTCCAAGTTCTTCCCTTCCTCTCTCCTTTTGACAGCCATCGAACTCGTATGGAAGACGTGCCAAGGCTGGGTCCTTCTCACGTGCATGCGTCAGGCAGCTACAACTGACGGCAGTTTAGCGCCGTGTTAGCTGTTTGTGTTGGGAAAGGCACATGCCACGTCGAGGGACTGCAGGCAGCGGGGGACATAGGGAAGAGCTGTGGCTTGGGAGTCTCCGCTTGTTTCGCCCCATCATTCGGAGGAACCAAGTGCGACGGCGCTCAGGAGTGTAGGAACTCCCAAATTAAACTGAGATTAAAATCATCTTAAAGTACTTGAAGTAGCTGGGTATTTGCATGCATTTTCCCATGCCTCATCATCGTCTGCTCATTCAAGTTATGTTGGTATCATTGACATTTTAAAATAATTACAACTTTGACTAGCGCTTCAAACATTTTTTCCTGTTGGTTTGTTTCAGCAAACACGGAGGAAGTGCTGGTAAATGCAAGAGACTTGGCGCTGTGGGGAATATAAAATCATTCCTTCCACAAATATTTATGCACTGCCTGCTCTGTTTCAGCATCGCAGACCTCGCTTTGCCCACTGGCGGGGGCAAAGGCAAGCAGCAGGCTTTCCCGTCCCTGACTGTCAGTAAGACGTCGAAATCCTTCCAACCTGGGTCTGCAAACACCAGTGCTGAGCAGAGCTTATGGTCCCTGTCCTGTGTGTCCCTGCGACAGTGAGACAGCCAAGTCCCCCTGGACTCTGAGTGAGACCCCAGCTGGTCGTTGCAAATACGACAGGGTGACTGGTCTGGTGCAGTCCCCATAGCTCCGTTGTCTGTAACGTTGGTAAATATATATATTCCCCTGAAGTCAATACACTATTGGCAATTAATTCTTTCTCCATATGGATGGGGTCAGTGTTTGTGCAGGGTAGTTTGCAAAACCGACTTCTGTGGAGTCTTCATCTCATGGTACTGGCGAAGCAAGTGTGGGGGCCATTAATTGAGTATCGTGTACTTGGGCTGCATACCTGAGCCGCATCTGCATAGGTAGGAATTGGGTCTTTAGATCACATATGGGAGGAAGGCAAGAGAGACAGAAGGAAGGAGAGAATTTTTTATACCCTTAATTTTATTTACTTTTAAAATACACTTTTATTGATTTCAGAGAGGAAGGGAGAGGGGGAGAGAGAGAAAATGAGAGAGAATCGTTGATTGGCTGCCTCCTGCGTGCCCGGGGTCGAGCCCACAGCCGCTGACACGTGCCCTGTCCAAGAATGGAACTGTGACCTCCTGGTTCATAGATCAGTGCTCAACCGCTGCGTCCTTCTGGCTGGGTTATAGCCTTCATTTTAGAACAAGTCTGTGCGCTAGTAAACTGAGGCATTTTAATGCAGCAGCAGAATACTCATTCTTTAGGCCCTCTTTTTGTCCACAGCATTAAACACTGACATGGAAAATGATGGTGATTATGTCTAGTATTGTACACACCATTCGCTCAGGATATGTAGCTTTTTCTTTTGCGTATGAAGCAGCTCCCCACTTACTGTGTCCCTGCAGTTATCTAAGCACTTGGTAATTGGAGCTGCTATGTGGGGAGAGAGTTATTAATGTTTGTGATTCTTAGATTTATGACATGGCTGTGCTTGCACATCTTGGTTTGAGCCCTTCCACGCTGTTAGTACGAATAATTGACTGAACAATAGGTAAGTGTCCAAGGCCCCCGTACGTTCCCCCTGGTCTCGGAAGGATAATCCATCCTATCTTGTCTCAGAGAGATAATATTTTGAATAGGAGTTTTCTTCTTAGAATAATTTTCAGTCCCATTATTCTACCATTACGTGGAGATCCTTGGACAGTAAAGAAAGGGTGAGCCATTCAGGTCACCTATGCCACGAGCCTTGCTTTCACGATGCTGAGAAAAACTGAAAAAACGATCCAGTGAAAGCTGCACAGACCGCTCCTGCGTTGAGCTGCCACTGATTGAGCGCCTACTGTGTGCCAGGTAGAAGACAGAGAAGGAAGACTAAAGCAGGGGCTTGTCCTTTAAAAATTCACAGACAAAAATTAAGAATTTAGTCTGGCCAGTGTTGCTCAGTGGTTGAGTGTTGACCTAGGAACCAGGAGGTCACAGTTCATTTCCGGTCAAGGTCACATGCCCGAGTTGTGGACACGATCCCCTATAGGAGGCGTTCAGGAGGCAGCCAACCCATGATTCTCTCTCACCATTGATAATTCTCTCTCTCCCTCTCCCTTCCTCTCTGAAATCAATAAAAAAAAAAATTTTTTTTAAATAAGAAAATGTCACAATTAGATACAAGACTCTTGATGGAAAAAGCAACGTGTAGCTTTGTCTCCCCACACGGGGGGCAATGGGGGGCAGGGGAGGAGAAGCTAGAGATAAAGCACAGCCTGGTCTAGCACCGGGTCTGGCCCAACGGTGCGGGCAGAAGCAGCAAACTTGCCATCTCAGAATTGGTCCTGGGCGTGGGAGGCCATTTTTCATGTAATCATGAACGCTGCAATGAAAGCAGGACTGAAGCCGACACTAAAGATGCTGTTTGCTGCCTGTAAACGATGTATGCTTTATATCCCCATTAAGGACGCCACCTTCCCTAATTTCCGCAGACCTGGAGACTTGCAGGGAGGCGCCTATTAACTGCCGAGATAATGTTCCTAAATCTTCATAATTTTAAATGAGAAACACTTGAGCTGCTTCCCAGCCACACGGGGAGAGTCCTCCCCATCCATAAAGGCTGATTTTACCGTTAACCCCTTCGCTGGAGCGGCGAGGAGAGCCCCCTGTGAAGTACTAATTCTTTTCCTCGGTGCCAATAGCGGGTGTCTCAGACCCACCGGCGAGGGATTAAAGGCATCAGGCAGCGCCAGCCTTGGGAGGTGAATCCTCCTGAGAGCCACCTGGCGGGGACGTGTGGCTTGATTTCTGTTTATTGATCAGATGCTTCCTGCTCCTTTGATCGGAGAAGTGAAGCTGCCCTGAGACGGGGTCACAGCGCACGCACAGGCTGGGCCCGGGATGCAGCGCAGGACACCTCGTCTCCCGGCACCTTCTCCCCTCCTCACACACTCCCCACCCGGGCAGGTTTTAAGGGGGGATCTGTGGACATCGGGAACGCCCTAAATATTGGGCATTGTGTCCCAAACAATAAACAAGCCACTCAGGCTCTTCCTAATCAGACGCGAATGCTCCGGAGCCACGTTGACAGTAAAGCTCTGGGAATATTTGCTTCTGTTGGTTAGAAACTCGCACTAAGGAGCCAGTGAAAAACAAAGACCCAGAGCAGGGAGGCCTGAAACAGGCAACGCGGATGGGGCACGAGAAGAGGTAACCCACAGAACCTGTGCGCATACGGGCAAAGCCCTGGGACACGAGCAGCGGGGTGGTAAAGGCTCGGAGGGGCGGGGAGCAGTGATAATGGGAGATATCTAATAATATCAACAATAAAAAATACATTAAAAAGCAAAACAGATGCACCCAGGCCTTGCAACGTATTTTGAAAGAGGAAAAGGGGGTTACATCTGTGTCTCCTCCTCATTTCTCAGGTGCTCCCAGGCCTCCCCTCCCCCGCACCCGCCCCATGGCCCTGTGAGCGTAGGAAAGACCTCCAGGCCTCTCATCCTCTCCTTGGCTTCACTTTGGCCGGATCCCGGGAGTGCCATTCCCGCACTGAGTGACCCGCAGAGCCTGGCACAGACCCATCCGAGGGCGTCAGCCGTGAGAGGCCGGTGGTGAGCGTGCTGCTTGGCTGACGCGTCGCCTGGTGTGTTGGCTCAGCCCTCATTTGCCGGGTCTTGAACCCCCCACCCCGGGTGGCGGCAGTCAGTGGATCCTTATTCTTGTATCTCACAAGCAGGTTGGAAAGAGTGGAGACGTGGAAACTAGGAAGACGAGAGGCCGTTCCCCCTGGGGCAGCGCCGAGTGGTTCTGAGGGGCCAGGGACTCATCTCACTCGTTGATAAGGCTACACTACATCTATTATTCAGAAATCCTTCAAAAATCCACACGTAGGGCTCAGAGGTTGAGCGTCAACCCAGGAACCAAGAGGTCACCAGTTCGATTCCCGGTCAAGGGCACATGCCTGGGTTTGGGTTCCATCCCCAGTAGGGGGCATGCAGGAGGCAGCTGATTGGTTGATTCTCATCGTTGATGTCTCTCTCTCTCTCTCTCCTTCTCCCCTCCCTCTACCTCTCCATCTCCATCTCCATCTCCATTCCTGTCTCTGAAATCAATAAAAACATATTTTAAAAAATAAATAAAATGCACATATATCACACAGATAGGTAAGGAGGCAGAGTGGCTCTTCCTCGTGGACTAGTTGTGAATGTGTGTGCACATGGAATACATCTCACCCCACATACTCACCATGTGCCCTCAGTTAACACCAGTTGGACCTCCCCAGTTCTGTATATAAGTTAGCATTTACAGTAGAATAGTTGTATCAATTTAAAAAAAAAAAATCAGAGTGTCTAGTATTTTTCAGATACCTGAAGCAAATGTTTCAGTTCCCTAAAATCCCCCGAAGGGCGAGTGTTCTCGAACTGTCCCCCGGCTCTGGCTCCCAGCCCCCGTCCCTGCATCCTGCCTGCTGTCCGTCTGGGCAGCGGGGCTCGGCCTCCTGCTGGTCCACGTGGCCCTGAGCAGCTTCTGCTTGGACAACAGCGCTTGGGTCACCTCTCTACTGACCACGTGACTAGGTCTGACACCTTTTT
>PVJC01009651.1:0-45426 GCA_004026665.1 Murina feae | reverse complement strand
ATTGCTGGTGCCTGGGCCCAGCCTCAGTGACCCCGATTTCATTGGTCTGGGATGGGCTCAGACGCTCACTTTTTTGTGAAGCGTGGCAAAATACACATAACACAGAAGTTCGACTCTTGAAACACATGGAGTGCCTACCGTACGCTGGAGGTATCGTGGTGCCGAGGCCGACACGGCCGCTGCCTTCTAACAGGGAAGACTGTTAAGTGATCCTAACGCTGTTCTGGGACGCGCAGGCAGCTGTGGAAACAGCCACAGAGGGGCCCGACCTGCTCTCGGGACCAGAGCAGGCCTCCCCGAGGAAGAGACTTTTAAGACCAAGAAGGAAAGAGAGGAGAGAGCCTTCCATCAACGTGCCTTTGAGGACGAAGGCTGAGGCATCTGAGACAGATGCCTCCCTCGAGGTCTGACCACAGACAGACGGGGGCCATTGCCCGTTAGGGGCCCAGTCAGCACTGTCAATGGTCTGGGTGGGTGGGAAGGGGCTTGGGTCAAAGTATGTTTTCCTGGTTTGGTTCACTGCACCTGAGCAAGAGCAGAGTGAATGCTGCCTAAGAGCCCTAACAGGGCATGGAGCTCTGATACCCCCTCGGTTCTCAGACATTGGGTGGTTCCCATAGGGCCCGGGGTGGGAGCCCCTTACACGTCCAGCACGGTTCAGGGTTCCTATTCAGGGTTCGAGTTCTGAAGGAGGCCGCACACAAAATGAAGACAGAGAGACTAGAAGAGAATCAATTTGGAAACTGGGGACCAGGCGTGGAGCCTTCCTCTAGTGGGTTAGACTGCCCACTGGTGCCTGGGTCTCACCAGCCTTTTATTGAGTCTCTGAGAAAACAACCATATCCTTAGGCAGGAAATTCAGACAATAAACAGGCAGCAAGAAATCACATGTAGTAACAGGTAGGAGTTTGCTTTAACTAACAATGTTTCAACTTAATGGGTGCATAGCCCTGACCTTTCAGAGCAACCAAGGTTGGTGAAAACAATCAGTTTCCAGCAGCCCCAAACAATCAGTTTCCAGCAGCCCCCGGAGAGTCAAGGCTTGTAACTGAGCATTGTGTGCCTGGATGAGGAACTCTTCCAGGCGGCCTGGAGCAGGCCCAGGAGGCTGAAGCAGCTGTGGGGTCGGGGGCACCATCGCAGGCCTGTGGGGTTTTATGGCAGTCAGCTCACCGTCTCCTCTTAGTCCTCACCCGAGGCACATCTTTTGAAGTGCTGCCGTGGGTGTGCTCTTTAACCGAAAGTAGTTGATTCTGGCTGGAACATTCAGTTTTTTAGTGAAGGAAGAAGTCCTGGATAGTAACAAGTAGAGCTCCAAAAGGGGCCAGGAGAAAACATGTATGTTTTGTGGTGGTTAATCCTAACCGGAGGAAAGTTTTTTCATTGATTTTCAGAGAGTGGAAGCCGGGGGGAGGGGGGAGGCATCCGTGTGAGAGACACACATCAATTGGTTGCCCCCCGCCTGTGCCCCAACCAGGGATTGAGCATACCACCCTTCAGTCTGAGGGCCAAACAGGCCAGGGCAGAAAACAGGTTTAAGACAAATTTAGATCACAGGCAGATCACAAAAGATCAGAATCTTCCAAGTGTCACAATAGGGAGTGGTGGCGATTGTGGCAAAATGCAGAATACTTCTCTCCAACTAAAGATGTTCGTCTCCTTCCTTCTTTCCTGCCAGGGCTCATCTGGAGCTTATTTAGCTTCCAACTGTCGATCCTTAGTTTGCAGCAGTGGTTCTCAAAAAGGGTGGTCCCCAGACCAGCAGCAGCATCACCCGGGAACTTATTAGAAACGCACATCTTGGGTCCTACCCCAGACTCCTGAGTCATAAACTGGGGGGTGGGGGGGGGGAGATGGGGGTGGGATTAGTACATAGCCACCTTGTTTTAAAAGATTCTCTCAGTGATTCTGATTCATGTTAATGTCAGAGCTACCAGGGTCAAAAGTCATGGCTGAATGGGCCACTGTCTGGTCCAGAATGATATGTTTTTCCCTCATTCTTTCACGTGTCCATATATTTATTGAGCAGGCACTGGGCTAGGCACTCGAAGCACAGGAGCCAACAAGGCACATGGGGTCCTTGCCCTGAATCCTATCTTCACTCTCCCCTCTCGCAGGACACTTTTGTTTTGCGAAATACGGTGTCCACTAGGATCAGCTCATTTTGCCACAGCGTCTTGGGGAAACAGGCAGAGCAGTGGTGACTGCTCCCCTTTTATAAATGGGAGTCACTTTGGTCATGCACAGTTTAAACTCTTTGCTCAAAGTCGTAGCCCTTGATGGCCCCGGGCTGCCCACCGCGGGCTGTGCCCACTGTGCGATGGAGACACGCTCTGCCATGTGGGCCCTGCAGCGCAGGGTGGTCTCGGTGGGGCTCTGGCTGCCATGGCTCTGAAGCGCAGGCCTGGGCTCACACCATCGCAGCCACGGGCAGGTGTCCTTGGACACACGCAGGCCCCTAATCACCCTCACACTTGGGAGCGTCTTGTGAACGTATCTGAAGAGCTGAGAGAACGTGAAGTGGGTTAAATGGAGAGTTTCCATCAGCGGCAAATCTCTTGGTCGAAATGAATATTAACAAAATGAAGCGGGGAGGGGGCAGGAGAGAAGAAAGAAAAACGTCTGGCAGGAGGGCTGAGCGCTCCGGAGCTCCTGTCCACTGCTTCACAGGCTTTTGCCTTTCAGGGCTCCCCAACCCCGCCTCCCACCCATCCCCACACTGCACGAGGGCACGAGGGCCTCAAAGTGCGATGCGTTTGGGTCCCGGGAGGGGTGGGTCAGGTGTAGCCCAATAAATAACACTCCAGAACCTAGCTGGAACCACCCTTGCAAACCAACACCACAGAACTCTCCGTGATACCCAACCCCTCCCGCTTGTGGCTGGGGGATGAAGGCTGGCCCAGCCCCTTCCTCGAGCATCACAAGCTCCGCGAAGGGCCACCTAAAGCAGCCTGGCCAGTCAGACTCATGACGCCACGGTGACAGGTTCCCTCCCACAGACCAGCGAGGAGACACAATCTGCTGGAAGTGACTTTTCGAATTATCTGCAGAAAACATTAGTAGATATTTTCCCATCTGCATGCCTCCGGGCCTTATTGAGTCATAAAAAGTAAATGATTTCCCTGAATGCTTTGACAAACCTGATAGTTCCAAGCCATTTTCTAGCTGATTGATTTGCCATTATGCATCGGGAGTGTCTCTCAGCGTAAGAGGCTTACGGGCGATGACAGCGCAGGAGGCAGAGCGGCAGCTCGAAGGAGGCCGCCACCCGTGGAAAAGCTAACAGGACAAGGCGTGGTTTGCATGGAAGGGGAGGAGGGGCAGGCTGGGAGGGCTTCCCAGAGGAGATGGCTTGCAGACACACACAAAGGAGGCGCCCATTCACGGGCAAGTGGGAGGAGGCAGTTAAAGGACAAAAAGGCAAAAACAAGCAACTTGCCCTTTGCCTACTCCCGGCCAAGGTCAGAAGAGCGTGGAGGAGCGTGACTAAAGGCTAAAACAGGACAGTGGCGGAGCCTTTGAAGACGAGTCTGTCGGGCAGCGGAGGGGCCAGTGATCCCCGAGATCCGGAGTTGGCCCCGATTCAGAAGGAAGAACGCATCGGTCCTTGCCCAGCCTCGGCATCTTTCCTGGCAGCTGGTTAGTGCTGTGCCAGCTTCCTGAGCTGCCTTGATGGGATGGGAATGTGGTTGCTGCGGGAGCAAGGAAGAGGCAGCGAGGGGGCCAAGGGGGCCGCTGTGGCAGACCAACTGCAGTTGTCCTGGGAAAGCGGTCAGAGTTCGGCCCTTTCCCAAGGGCCGTGCAAAGGGCCACGCCCTCTGCCGGGAGCTGAGTCTCCCTGGGGCTTCCTGAGCACCATCTGGCCCAGTCCCAAGGCCCCGCCCCTGGGGATTTGGCAGGAGGACAGATGGGGGATTAAAGTGGCGGAGGGGGAGGAGCCGTTGCTAATGCCACTAATTTATTGAAGGTCAATGAAGCGTCCTCAGGGTGAGGCCTTGTCACACAGACCACCAAAGGAGCTGAGGACAGAAGAGCCATGGTCAGCCAGGGGGCCAGGTCTGCCCATGTACCTCCCTATGTTCTAAGCGCCAGTGAGAAAAATAAGACACAACCCACCCACCAAGAAAAGGCGACAACATGAACAAGTGTTAGATGCAGTGTACAAAATAAAGACACATGCTTAGGAGTCGGGGAGTAAAGGGACGACTGAAACAACGGTTGGGAAGGCTCCTGTATGCAAGTGACATTGTGACAGCGATAAAAGAAGTTTTGGGCATGGCAAACAAGATGGAGAGGGGACCTTCAAAACAGAAGCACGAAAACAGGCCAACAGCCCAAACCAGGAGAGGGCATGTGCAAAGGCCCTGAGGTTCACAGTGCCATCTGAGACTGCCAGGCACATGCTCTCTGGGGATTAAATGGTAATATATGAGCCTGGATGGGGGGCAAGAGAGGGCTTAGGTGAGATCATTAAGTAAAGATAGTAACAAAGAACCAAGGCCTGCCCTAGCTAGTTTGGCTCACTGGATAGAGCCGTGGGCCTGCGGACTGAAGGGTCCGGGTTTTGATTCTGGTCAAGGCCACCTGCTCAGGTTTCCAGCTCAATCCCTAGTAGGGGGCGTGCAGGAGCCAGCCGACCCATGATTCTCTCTCATCATTGATGTTTCTATCTTTCTCTCCCTCTCCCTTCCTCTCTGAAATCAATAAAAATATTTTTTAAAAATAAATAATTTTTTGGGGGGGAAAACAAGGCCTGTACCCTTTCTCTGGGCAAATGAGGGATCTAGGAAAATAAAGTAACCCTCCCGTGGCACCTGTGCCCCAATTCTCCCGCAGAAGCCTGCCTTCCTAAGACAAACATCACCCCTTTTCAGAGGTCATAGCTACGTACACACTCCCCACTTCTGCCTAATATGGTCCCACCTCACCGTCTCCCCAGCCCATGCCAAATTTTTTTTTAATCTAAAACAAACACCCGCCACAAATACTCCAGCCACACCAGTGAGTAGGGGATTTGGGCACCACACACACTGCCCTCTTCATCCCTATGTCTCTGCTGGCATTCAGCACCTCGGAAAGGCCCTTAATTCCCCTCCTAACCACCGTCCAAACTCCCTCCCATCCTTGTCCCACGTCATAGCCTGGGGGCTGGAGCTTCTCCAGGGCAGCCTCACTAAATAGTAAAGAATTCCCCCATGGCTGCCTGCCCTCCACCCAGGACCCCCTCCTGCTCTATTCTCTGGTCCCTGAGGGCAGTCCTGGCCTTGGGGCTTAGGCTCTCCCCCCCCCCCCCCCCACCCCCATTTTTAAATATACTTTTTTTTTTTTTAATTATTGATTTCAGCCTGCAAACCGGGCATGTGCCCTGACTGGGAATGAACCATGACCTCTGGGTTCATAGGTCAACGTTCAACTACTAAGCCCCCAGCTGGGCTCTGGTCCCATTTCTTGTCACCTCTTGGCCTTGTTACCCTCCATGAATATTTTATCGATGAACTTAAGAGCTTTCTTTTCCGACATAGCTGCAAAATGAGCTGATGAATTCCGGCTTGTACCTGGTGCTGCTGCTCCACCTCTACGAGCAGAGGTTTGCGGAACTCATGAGACTCAACTACAGCCGGGTTGGGAGAGAGCGGGTAAGTCTGGCTCCCACCTGGCCCCTCCAGCGGCAGGCCCCCAACCCTTGCAGTGTTGCTTGCTTATTAGGTGTGCGATCTGTTGAAGTGCTCACCCGTCACCAAGTAGGACACAGCACTGTCATCGTGAGGACTGAGACATAATGGCTGCTAAGTGTATGCACAGTCCTCTGGCTGAAAAGTAATTGATAATCACATGATTGCTTACTATTAAACATGAGTAGTAATTAAATGGTCATTCATGGTCACCAAGGCGAGTGAGTCACTAGGGATATTTGCCCCGAACATAGAGGCCAGCGAGGCGGCTGGGGCTGGGTGCCCATCATGTGTGGGCACGCCCACTGCCCAAGCACAAGGGCTGAAAAGCAGGGACTCCCCCGACAGGAGAGCCATGTTTCTGGCTTCGGAGCCCAGGGTGCGTTATTCCAACATCTGTGTGTATGCCGAGAAGTGAAGGTGCTGACGGTGTCACCCTTGGCCCTTAGAGAAGTGACCGGGAACGATTGTCTGGGGCCGTCCTTCCTTTAACAAGAGAACCAGGGCCCTCCAGGAGGCTTCCAGGTGGGAGGCCGAGGCCGGGGGCTGCTACGAACTGGAGCCTGACCCGGGCCAAGCCAACCAAGATGCGGGAGGCGGACAGGTCGACCTCTGAAGTGTCTTGATCGTTGTTAAGCCAGAACCCTGTGCCCCAAGGGACTTCCCTCTCGGTCACCCGCTCCTCTGTGGCGGGGCCAGGAGAGCGCCGGGTCCCCTCTTTTACCTTAAGATCATGCCAGGGCGGATATACTTTTAGTGCTTTGGGTTCCCAGAGCCCCTTGAGGCTTGGAACTTGACTTCGGTTCATGTCAGAAGGTCACGACTGGAAAGCAAGCCAATGTGGCAGTGAACGAGCTACCACAAGGCAGTCTCAGTGACACTGCCACCCTGGCCCAGGCACCTCCCTTTCTTTCCACGTGTCTCTCTCTCTAACCCTCCTCCTACCCTCCTCCTCCTCCTCCAACTCCACCTCCTTCCTCTCCTCCTCCTCCTCCTCCTCCTTTTCCTAAAGTAGATAGAGGCACCTGCTGTGGCCATTGCCTGGAGGCTGGAATTCAGCGATTCCAGATGTGGCTTACGTTGCCCCAGGCCTTGCATGATTGGCGGCTGTTGCGATCCATTTGGAGTCAACCCAAGCTAAAAGGCTGCGTTCAAACCATTCGTCATAAGAGTTCTAGATTTGTCCCTACCTTTCTTCTGCTGCTGCTTACCTTCTCCCTTTCGACCCTAAGCTCTCAATTAAGAAAACGGGCTGGGTCTTTGCCAAGCTGGCCCCTCAGGAATCTCACCCTCTCTTTGACCTGGCCTGGCCTTCCTTTAACTCTTCTGTTGTTTTAATGGTGACATAAATTCCTCCGACACTAAAAAAAGAAAAAATAATAGTACAGGAAGCAGGAAATGATCCTTTGTTAACATTTCTGTAACCTTATTTTCATGATTCCGCATCTTTTTAATGAACCCTTTATTGCACATTGAACTTCAGAGCACCCCAGTGTTGATATAGGTTACAGATGGCTGCCACATCGGCAAGCTAATGCAAGCAGGGCTAGCCTTCAAGGCAGCAAAGCACACGACAAGCAGTGCAGCCCAGTGGATGGAAACCAAGGCTCCAGAGCACCGACTCTGAGGAACCTTCTGGTAAAACTATCCGAGAGGAAGAGGAAAGGGCACCAGAAGCCACTGGGAACCAGGACAGGAAGGAAGCAGAACGAACGGGGCAACATTCTTCTCTCACTGCAGCTAAAACTGAATGAGAAACCCGGAAACAGGCCTCACCCGCTAAACACCGAGCGAGCACCGGCACAAATAACCCGTGAAGAGGTCCACAAACGGAAGTGGGAAGGCAGGGGCTTTGGGCGAATTCATGCTTCTGGACCTGAGTCTCGGTGTTTTCTTGTAGAAAATGCTCTGAATCTGTGGGTAAATTTAGCAGAAGAGAGGCACTACATAAGGCGAGCGCTCCTTCCCTGTCCTGTCCCTACCAAACTGGAGAAGCCGTGCACACTGGGTTTCTTGTCTGTGTCTCACGAAGGTGTCAGTGGTGATGATCATTCCTTCACTCATCCATTCAGGCCTCAGCCTGTATCAGTGGGGACCTGGCCACCTACTAGACGTGATGCCATGATGTCCCTTTTTTTGAGGAGCTTGTGGTCAAGGTGACATTTATGAAAAACAGAAAATACCAGTTATAAATCTGGAAAATTATTGGAAAGTCACACTTGGTCAAGGGAACCGGCAGACCCAGTGAATTCCCAGAGGCTGTGATATTGACAACACCAGGCGTCCCCTGCCTGGGTTTCCAAAGATCCCATAGACAACCAATTTGTCTCTCCAGTGAGGTTGTGGGCTATTTGAAGGCAAAGCCCAGCCTTCTACTCCTCTCGTGATGCTGGCACACAGTGAATCCTATTTGACTGCTGACCATGTCCCAGACACTATGGGTGCCAGGAGCAGTGCTAACGGACCGTCAAAGGAAGACGTGGTCTTGTAGGGTGGAGATGGGACGTTTCATTGGCAACCAGGGCATGGAACCCCTTATCCCTTTTGACCCCTACAGTCCTCCAGTGCCTAGACAATGCCTGGCACAGTGTAGGTGCTCCATAACCTCTGATGCTCAAACAGTAAATTAATGAGCCAGACCCTCACTTCTTCCAGGAAGCATGTACAAGTTGGAGGTAGTACAAATTTGTGGAAAGAAAAGTATTCTGGTAAAGACACATCCCAGCTCAAGGTACAGTCCTTTGTTTAAAGATGTTTCTGTGTGCCTACTATGTACCAGGTTCAGTACTAGATTCCGGGGATGAAAAGATGATTCTAAAGGACACAGAGTCTAAAGAGATAATAGACCTGTAACAAGAGTATCGACAATGTGCCTTGTATTACAACAGAAGACGGAGCCAGATGTGGGGAAACGGTGAGGTGAGGAGGCACCGTTCTCACCCCTCCTTCCACTCCTTCCCCAGGACAGGCTCTCCAGGCAGGGTCCTCAGGGACACTAGCGAACACCTCCGAGACGTTGCTTTCCATCTGAGTAGGCTGTACTCTTTGCCATCGGTCCTCCGTGGCTTTGATAGCCTGGGAGCCAAGCTCCTCCCATTACTGCTCCCATCCACTGACCAGCTGAGCAGGTGACGGTTGCACTGAATCTTGGAGAGTTTGGCAGGTGAACAAAGGCAGGTGGGGAGGAAAAGGGCGTTCTATGGAGAAAGAAATGCAAAGGCTCAGAGACCTGAGAAGTCTTGCATGTTTGGGAAAGTCAAGGAACCGAGTGTGGCCCAGGCTGGCAGGAAGTGAGCTTGGCAGGGAGCAGGATGTGCTGGGTTGGTGTTAGGCTCTAGAAGGCCGCTCAGGGATGTCTGGCAGGCCCAGAGGCTTGCGTTTCTGAGAGGTAACGGGAGCAGCCATGAGGAGGGTGGGCTGGAGCGGGGCAGAGCCAGCTGGGTGGCTGTTGCATTGTTATAGGGCAAGGGGCCCGCGTGGGGAGCATGGGAAATGGGAAGTGCGGACTTGGTGAGCACAGAGGGAGGTACATACGGGCTGAAGGAAGCATTGACTGGTGTTCTGTGCAAGTGCACAGCACGAGGACACAGGACTCACCAGCCTCACTTGGACCCACTTGGCTCACCCTTTATTTAATCTGAGGGGGACACAGAGCTGGCCTGCGAGGTGAAGCTCAACAGACTTGCCTTCCCAATCCTGTCTTCTTTTCAGCACCCACATAGGACACTCCATTGTTCAGGGCCTGCCCCCCCCGCACCCCCGCAAAGCCCCCTGTCCTGGGTGTCCTCATAGAATACATCTTATCTCTACCATGCTTCCCCGCTTCACCCTCCCCCCATGAAATGTACCTGTACCCTGAATTTCTCTCCCTTCCTGCTCATGGCAGCTCCTCTATATCCCCTAGGGGCCTAATTCACTAAACTACATAAAACAAGAGATAATCCCAGTCAGTGTGCTGAAAGGCAAAAGGCAAAGGGCAGAGGGGCCCTGGCCCTCCATCATTGCAGTGCTCTGCTGGAGTGAGGCCCGCCTTTGTCTCCTGCCCCAGGTGTGCTGTGTCACCACTGCACCTGCAGGAAAACTTCCACCTGAAGAAACCGGAGGGGGAGGGGGGAGTGCAGCGGCTGGCCTGGGGGGCAGGTAGAGATTTGCAGCAGCTTTCAACTCACACTGACCTGTTTGTGTGTGAGGCTGGGTGGACTTTTCCCAAGCCCTGCCCATTCATACCATTTCTACAAAACCAAGACTCTGGCCTCAAAAGGCCCAGATCTACTCAAAACACGGGAGGCCGGCGCTCGGCCCACACTCACCAAGATGGCTTTTCCCGGTGGAGTGTGAGCGCTGGTTTAGAGAGATGTGATCACCTGGCACAGAGGTCTCGAGGCAGGATGAGGCCGGGTAACACGCCACTGATGTACAATGTACCGGGTGACTGGGACCGCGCTCTGAGGCATTCCAGCCTCCTGCCCTCTTCCTGGCCTGTGGGTGAGAGGTGCCCCAGAGGCCAAGGCTGCCTCCACACTGGGCCGCCTGTTGCCCCAGCAACAGTGTCTGGCACCCCTTGTTTTGTCCCGGAGCCTGTCACAAAACCCCTCTTCTCCTGAGGGAAGAGCACCAGCCTTCCGCACAGATCCCACATCCTCACAGCCTGGCACAATGGGCTCCCACGGAGCACACAGGGTTTCTTATTGTGGCATAAAATGCCATAAAGTCAGAACAAAGAGGGAGCCCAAGGCCTTGGTGGGCCTGCTGCTTCCTGCCAGGTGGAGAATACCAGCGATTGTTTAAAAGCCAGTGGTGAGGCAAGTGGCCAATTAGCAAGGCCTTCACCCCCACCGCCTGGAAATGGGGTTGGGAGCATCGGGATGGGATTTTGCTGTTCAGATCAATTGCCACACGAGGAGCCCCGCACTGACCCGCAAGGGTGCCCTGGGTGACGCTGCGGCTGTCCTTAGGGCCCGGCTGAGCCCTGGCACTGAACATGAGCACCCTCCGGGCACCTCGGCGCCTTCTCCCTGCCCCTTCAAGGTGTTGGTGGCGCATTCCGAGAACATCCCCGAGTCCAGGGAGTTACACAGCTGCTCACAGTTGCCTTGGAAAGACAATTCATTTTTCACTGTCTTCTTTCTCATAGTTGTCGAGAAATTTCCCACGAGCCGGACCGGAAGAAAATGAAAGTAGGTTTTGGGGTCAGTCCTGCCATTTTGAGGGTGTTTGCTAAGTTACTTTTTCTGTCACTGTGTGAACCTAATACTGTGCAAGGAGGTAATGACCCCCCCACCCGGAGGCGACACTAGCCCCACCGAGCTGGGGCGGCAGCAGGTCCTAAAGGCGGGTCCAAGCACTGACCCGGCGCATCTTAAAAGCAAGGAAGAGGGGAGACGGTGTTGTCGGGGTAGGACGGCTTTGCTGGAATTCTCCAGCCTCTCAGGTCATCTTCCAAACCCCGGAAGGGGGCTCTTCAGCGGTTACGGGAAGGGACCACATTCCATCATACGCCCGTGGCTGTCCTCACCATTCGGCCCCATCAAGTGGGTCTGCTGGACTCAGGTGGAACCAGGCCTCCTGAGAAAGGCCCCTCCTGGGCGGCAAACCTGTCTTCAGACAGGCTCGTGGCCTCAGGAACCCCCGCTGGAGAAGTGGTCAGTGAAAGCAGGAGGGCTTGCAGGGAGAATAAACATTACAGTGAAGGGGAGGGGGACAGGAGGAGGGCGAGACCGTGACAATTCCGTCGCCAGAAGCTATTCCAGGGATTTAGTGTTACACCGCTGGCCCTAAAAGGTTTAGGACAGTGAACCCTACACTGGCATCACCTGGGGGCTTACCAAAAGCAGGCTCCTGGGCCCCTCCCAGAGACTCGGCCCAGGCCCAGGCCCAGGGGCAGGCCCTGGTGGTCAGGGCGCAGCTGTGGGTTTGGGAAACCCCCACAGACCCGCCTGGAGGAGAAGCTGAACCAGCTCACAACTGCACAGGGTGAGGCCCAGACGATGACCCTAGAGAACCCCGTTTACTGTCCAGGACACGCTCCTCTGGGAACCGGGGTGTAGGGGGGGCCTTCCCTCCGTTCACAAAAGGAGCCCCCAGAGTCCTAGGCTGGGCGCGACCGCCGTGTCCTCCGGGGGGCGCTCTGGCGGCCACCCCACCCCCCAGCGCTGTCGATCCCGCCCCGTGGCTCCCGCTCCGGGAACCGGCTGGGAGCAGGCGGGAAGGGAGCGGTGGGGCCGAGGAAAGACCTTTGTGTCGCGGGCGCACACACCCCCTCTCGCGCCTCGTCTCGCCGGCCCTCATCGCCGCCTTTGGCCAGAGCCCCAGCTCCGGAAAGGGCGCGACAGCCGCCGACCGTGGGCGCCGGAGCGGACTCGGGCCGAGGCTCCGGGCAGGGTCTCGGCGCCGCGCCCGGCTGCGCCCCTCCCCAGCCGGGTTCGGGGAAACCTGCTGCAGCCGGGCGCGCCCGGGCTGGTTCGGCTGGGCAGGGGCGCCCCCTAGTGCCCAGCATGGGCCGGTGCCGCCCTCCTGCTCGGGGAGGCCCCGAGGACGAAGCTGGGGGAGGGACACACGGGGCCCAGGGAAGATTGGCGTTTCTGAAGGGCAGGAGAGCATCCCTGGGGTGATGCTTAAAAGGGGGTCTCCACGGAGGGGACCCTGGGAGCCGCCCCTGCAAGCGCCCTGGCTGCGATGCCGCAGTCCCGCGTTGCTCTGGAGAGATGCCATTTGCCATCCTACTTCAGGAATCTGGGACTAGCTCTTAGGGCCACATCCTCCCCGGCACCAGCCCCAGTGTGGGGGCAGCCAGTTCTCCCTGGAAACGTGGGTCTAGGTCCGCTCCACCTGCCCCCAGCCCTGCACCCACACCGGAGGCCGGAGGCCGGCAGGCACCGCTGAGGAGTAGAGCCCTGTGCAGGGCGGGTCTTGGCACCTGGTCAGCTGCTGCCCTCCCCTGGCTTCCCGCCAGAGCCATGATCCAGAAAAGAGCCCTGGCGGCCAGAGGCAGAGCCGCATGCCTTCCCCCCTCCCAGGGGCCGCACTCGTCTTTGGTCCCCAGCAGCCTGGCACGCCTCACCTGGCTGGCAGCACTTTATTAAGACGGGCTGCCAGAGCTGAGTCACAGCTGTGACCTGCCGCCCTAGCTCAGTTCAGGTAAACAAAGGAGAAAAGGCAAAACCTCAGGGCTCACTAGGTGGCACTGAGATGCCAGCCTCTTTGTGGCTCTGTGGTGCCCGGGGCCAACCTTCTCACCAGGCACCCCGCCCCTGCACCTGGTAACGGAAGCCACACATAAATGGCCCAGGTGGCACAGAGGTAAGGGCAGCTGGGGAGAGGCCCTGGGTGGGTGCGCCCAGGCCTGACAACCTGTCACACCTGTCTGTGACCCAGCCCCCCTGACAGTGCTTCCCAGCTGGCACAAAGGACTATCACCCCAGCCAAGCCCAAGGTGCCAGGGAGGGGAACGGTGCCTCCTGCAGCTATCAATCCAGGTGTGAACAGGAGGCCTTCAGGCCCATTTGCACAAGTCAAGGCAATTGGCTTTGGGGGAAAGAACAGGGTGAGCGAGGAATCAAGTGGAAGCTTGTGGGGCTGGGGCTTCCTGGGGTGGAGAGGGTCCAGGTAAAGATGGGGAGATGTCAATTGTTTCTACTCCTTCCAGACAAAAACTGTTTCCAGTCGGGGCACTCCATCAAGCCAATGGGAAAAGAAATGTATCGAGAACAAGAGTTTCCCCCAAGAATAGAGCCCCCGCCCCCATTCCACCTCCTCACTCAGACCCCACTGCCATCCCACTGCCTCTCAGCCTTCCCTCCCGTCTCATGGCCCTCTGCTTCCAGCCACTCGATCCCTGGAAGACTTCTTCACCACCTAGGCCCATTCCCCCCTTTCCTGACAAGTCAAGGAAGTGCGAGTTCGTGGGGGAGGTGGGGGGACACTGCCCTGAGAGCCTCCTCCAGCTAGGCCCCGTGGGGATCTGAAGATGAGTAAGATGCTTTTGTTGTGCGGCTTACAGTCCAGCTGCCCTGGCCTGGTTGGAAGCCCAGTGGGAAGTCTAGGAATTGCCCAGCCCCAGACTGCTGTCCCCACACTGTTCCAGGCACTGCAGCACGCGTGTGTGCGGGCCACTGGGGCTGGGGTGGGGGCAGAGGGGCAGCAATGGCATGCCCCTCCATGGCAGATCCCGCAGTCTGCTGTGGCCCTGCAGCCTGAGAGATCTTCTTGCTTTCCAGATTCCGAGTTGGGAGACGGAAATGAAAACGGCATTTATGAAGGCAACGGCCGGGTCCTCTAGCAAGGAGCTGGCCATGGAGCTCGGCAGAGACCTCTCCCCAGCCGCCCTTTCTGTGTCCCCAGGTGCCTCCCTCCCTCCTCCTCGTTACTGAAACTGAGACCATGTGTCCGCAGTTACCGTTTTTTTTACTTTACGCCACTCCCTTCTTGGGGTCTGGCTTGAGCGTCTACGGACAGCAACAGCCACCAGCCCAGACCCAGACGGCACAGCCCCCACAAGTTGAGCACCCACAAGTTGCCCTGCTGCTGCCCCTCAGCCCAGAAGCCCCAAAGGACCCAACAACCCTGACAGGCCCAGCGGCCTGGGGTTCCTCTGCTGAGGGCACCTGTTCAGGCCGCCACCCTGAGAGGAATCGAGGTGCGTATTCAGTAAATCCGACTTAATTTACCCAACTTCGTTTTCAGCTTATTTCAGTCTCACTGGACAATGGCTCAGGGCCTCCGACTGGGAGGAGAGGGAAGCACAGCCACAGCCCCTTCCCCACCTCCACTTCTCCTTGCTCCCCACCACCACTATCAGGAGGGGTGACACATCCTGGCCCCTCGGGGGCTGGTTAGGACCTGACTGGTGTGTGGACTCCACTCTTCTCTCCCAATTTAAGGTGACCAGATTGTAGCATTGGTAAAGCAAACACCATTGACCGCTTGGCTGCCGAAAACCATATATTCCCTTCCCGTTCTCCCGCCGTTCCCTAGCTTGTCGTGCATTCTTTCCAAAACTCGGGACTTTTTTTAAAACGCCGCGGGACGCGGGAAAAATTGTTAAAAATCGGGACTGTCCCGCCAAAAGCGGGACTTCTGGTTATCTTATCCTAGGAACATCTTAGGGCCCAAAGATGAGACCAGTGGGGGTGGAAAAGGTCAGAGAAGGCTCATGAGAACAGAGAACATTATGTGTTTCTGTTTGTCTGTGGGGGTTGGGGGTGTCAAAGAATAAAAGATGGTGGGCACAAACTACTGATAAATGCAAGAACAATACCCTAGGCGAAGTAAGCCAGACACAAAAGACTACATAGCATATGATTCTATTTACGTGCAATTTCTAGAAAAGGCTAAACTGTAGAGACAGAAAGGTCAGTGGCCATGGGGATGGAGACTGAAGACAGCTGGAGAGGATCTTGGCAGGCGGTAAACATTTTGCATTTGTCTCTAATTTTCACAATGACCCTGTGAGGCAGGTGTCATTAACCTCACGTTACATGGGAGGAAACCCTATATTAGGATTCTCCAGAGAAGCAGGACCAATAGAATTTAAACAGATACATAGAAAGAGATGTATGAGGAGGATTGGCTCATGCAATTATGGAGGCTGAGGAGTCCCACGACCTGCCATGTATAAGCTGAGACCCAGGAAAGCTGGTGATGTCGTCTCAGCTCAAACCCAAAGGCCTGAGGTCCAGGAGAACCGATAGCCTGTGTCCATGACTACGTCTGAAGGTCTAAGAACCAGGAAGGTGGATGGTCGCGGGCAGGAGAAGATGGATGGCCCTGCTCAAGCACAGAGAACATTTGCCCTTCATCTTTTCATTCATTCGGGCCCTCAATGGACTGAATGATGTCCACCCCACGACAGGAAGGCAATATTCTTTATACAGGCTACCGATTCAAATGCTCATCTCTCCCCGGAACACCCTCACACACACACTCAGAAACAATGTTTTACCCACTGTGTGGGCATCCCGCAGCCCAGTCGACTTGACACATAAAATTAATCATTATAACGCCCCAGGGGTGTGACACGCCCACATTTACAGGGGGTCAGTCAGTCTGTTGGCCAAGGCCATGCTTCTGGACCACCTCAGAGGGTAGCATCCTTAACCAGCTCCAGCAATAGGGTGCAGAGCAGAAAAGGCCTTGAAGAATGGTGAAGCCCAAGCAACGAGGCCGGGGAGAGGAAGAAGCCGGGAGTGCACACAGGAGCATCTGGCTAGAGTGGGGTCACTGGGCAGGGGAGTCAGGGGTCCCCCATGTTCGGGTCAGGGAGCTAAGCTTCCACACACAGACAGGAGGGAGCTAACCAAAAGCCACCAACCCGCACTGGTGAGATGAGGCAAGTGGGGGAGAGCACAGTCCCGACGGGGAAATCAATGGGAACTTTACAATATCCAAGAGCGTAAATGTCTATGCATCAGTCGCGCTCCCACCTCATCACTCTGCATTCTGAACGTTATCCCCCATGATCCCAGCCCAGCCCAGGCTACTCTGATATAAGCACCCCCGCTCCCGCCCCCTTCCCCACCCCTCACCCCCGCTTTTGGAAAGTTCATTTTCTGCCACTTCACTCTCATGAAAAAGCTACATTAGTACCTGTGTTCCATAAGCGAAGAAAATCTGGAGTTTTTTCACTTTTAGGAAAAAAGCGAAAATAGTGTTCCGTGTTCTGCAATGAGCCCTTATAGAAGCAGTGCGCATGGCCCCACCTAGCGCCTTCCCTGGGAACTGCACCCAGCATCTCCAGCAGCAAGCTGCCAGAGTATGGGTGTCTGAGAGGCTGCGCTTTGCCTTGATTTATTTTGTGCGTCTGTTACCAAGTGTCCAAGGGATCAGAAGAGCCTAGGAGAGCTCATGAGGATGTCACCCTTAGTACAAAACTGGACCTGACGGAGCATTTGGATCCTGGTGGTGAGTGAAGTAAAGGCCGTGTGCACGCTGCGTTTGGGGTCTGGGAATGCTCATCTTCACTTTGCGCCATTTCAACTGACAAGGGGGTTGGTAGGAACGCGCTGCTCCCGGTCAGCTGGGGAAGCCTGAGACGGCCTTGGAAGGGGAGCCATAGGACAAAAGGAAAGAGATCATTCTTGGCCCTTCAACACAAAAGAGGCTTCTGAAACCATCTGCAGAGATGACAGGTTGAGACTGACTGCAAGATCACGGGGGGGGGCTCCCCAGTACCCGCTGCCCACCCCCAACACTCTCCATAGTGCAGGGAAGGTGGAGGGGCGGTGGCAGGGCAAGTTCATCTCTCTGTGCCTCAGTTTCCTCATCTGTAAAAAGGGTCATAGCACCTACCTGGAGGGGTGGGGGGGTGTTGAGAAGATGAAGTGAGTTCATTCATGGCAAGCAGTCAGAACAGGACAGCAGTGGTAACTACCCAATGAGCATTTTGATGATTAGCATTGTCGTGGAGGAATGACACGTCAGATGCTGCATTCCGAATCCCCGGCAGCCCCAGCGCGAGGCAGGACACCGAAGATTCCCAAGCCGCAGAGAGAGACAGAAGGGCCTCTCTGTATTGGCCAGCAGGGACATACAGCGGCGATCCCTGCCACCCCATCACAACTCAGAGCTCGGAGGAGGAACGCCAGGTGGACGAGATAACCTTCATCCCCAGAATCCCCTTCAAGGGCTAAAACTGAAGTCCTGCCACAGCCTGAAATCGGAAGACAGTCCGTTTATTTGCACCAGCACCAAACCCGCTCCAAGTCCTTTCCTTTCTCCAGGGCTGGCAACTCCGCCTGCTTTTCCAGACAAGGACTGAAGTCAGCCTTTTCCTGGGCTCCTGGCAGCCCAGACCCCTAAGATAAAGAACATCAGGCCAATAAACTGGTGAATAGAATAGAATCAGGGGCATAGAAAGGGAGTGGAATGACAATTCACAGGGGGAAAGGGGTGTTGGGGGTGCGGGAAGAGACTGGACAAAAATCGTACACCTATGGATGAGGAGGGGGGGTAAGGGCAGAGAGTGGGGTGGGAACTGGGAGGAGGGGAACTATGGGGGGGAAAAAGAGGAACACTGTAATAATCTGAACAATAAAGATTTTAAAAAATTAAAAAAAAAAAACGCCAGGCCTGAACATTTGGGCACTTTGACCTTATGCTGGTCCCCTGGCCGCCTCTCCTTATTTATCCCAACTCCCTCCTCTTTTCCTCCTTCTTCCTGCCTTTTCTTCTGGGGTCCTCCCTGAAGATAACATCTTCACCTTGTCCCTGCAACAGACTCAGCCTTGGTGCTCAAGGCAGCTTGGCAGGGCTTGGGCGGCTCCGTTCCAGGAGAGCCATGTGGTGTGGCTGGCCGGCTCCTCACCCCTGCGGCCTCACAGCGCTGCCCACTGGGCCAGGCCAGCTCTGCCAGGACACCTGGGAGGAGGCATCTCTGCCCCGACAAGAAGAGGCTGTTAAAGGCCTGACACCGCGCTCCCGTTCATTCATGGATTCCGTGAGCCGTCACTGAGCGTCCAGGTGGCCAGAGCTAGGCCGGATCAGTCCTGCCAAGCAAGGCTGGGCTCAGTGCCTGGCGCACAGTGCCCTTTGCCCCGGGCCCACGGGGATGGGTCTCAGGGCATCCGCCTCCCAGCAGAGATGGCATGTGGATGGGTTGTTTAAGGCTCAGTGAATTGGAATGAGCAGACAGGAAGGATGCTCTGCCACGCGCTACCCTGGAGCCAGAGGCGAGTGGCCGGGCCCAGAGCCTTCCCCCTGCCCGCGCTCTCCCCTGGCAGCGGGGAAACGCCAGCAAGGAGGCTTAGAACAAGGTCTGCGGGGGCCCAGGGCCCATGAAACTGTCTGAAATGCTTGTGGGTCGGGGCAGGGCCCTGGCAAGGCCTTCAGCCACCAGCAAGGAGAGGAGTGAGGACAGGTACTGGTGGGGACATTTAAACCTCTGGCCACTCGCCTTGGCTCGTGTGGCTCAGCTGGCTGGAGTGCCGTCTTGTACACCAAAAGGTGTTCCTCCCCCCTCCCTCCCTCTCTTCCTCTAAGATCAATAAAATATAAAAATAAACCTCTGGTCACTCAACCAGCCACTGCCTGCAGGCAGCAGGGAGCATCTGGGCCCTCCCTTCCTCAGCTGCCCCTGCCACCCCAGGAGCCGTGATCCTGCCCTTACTCCTCGGCTTTTCTCTCCCAGGGCAAGGGCTGCTGCCCCCCCGGGGTGACTCCCCGCAGCTGGGCTGTGGCACTCGACCCACAGGGCACTGAACCCAAAAGGAAGCTGTTCCTGAGTTTGGAGAGCGAATCACTTCAGGGTGAAGGGGATCCATCATTATGCGCCCCCGCTCCCCCAGGATTGGGGCTCCACTGCTGGGACTGCGCAGGAGACTGGAGGAGGCCTCGGGCTTGACCTCAGCCTCGGGCTCAGGAAAGCAGCTCCCAGGCCCCGCCAGGCTGCGGCTGGGGAAATGGAGCCCAGCCCGGAAGAGGGCAGGATGAGACTTCGCGACATGCATCCTTTTTATGTCATTTAGGCTTCAGACCCTATGACCCTGTTACCTCTTCAGAGCAGGAGAAACTTGTTTTAAAAATCACAAACAAGATACCACACACACGTCCACCACTGTAGTCACGGGCCAAACCTCCTTCCTCAAAGGTCAGTCAGCTTAGCCGTTCCCACTGACTTTCCACTCTACTTGAACCAACACCCACACCCTCCACGGCTGGGCCACGGGGTCTCACCGACCTCCCGGCCCGCCCCACCCCACCCCACCCCACCCCACCCCACTCCCCGTCCTCGAGCTGCAGCCAGCCTGGCCTCCCTGCCGGTCCCCCGAAGCACCAAGGACTCCCACAACAGGGCCACGGACACGTGCAGATCCCGGTGCCCGGACCAGACCCACGTGATGGCACCGCTCACTCCCTCACCTCCCTCCGGCAAAACCCGCCCCAACCGGTGTCCAAACTAGCACCCAGCGCCTGGCTGACCTGCACAGTGCACCGTCCTTCGCTGGCAGGGCTGTCTCCCTGTTCCGCGCAGGCATCCTCCGCGTGAGTGAAGGTGGGGGTAGGGGGCGGTCCCGCCTCCGGGTGGTTTCAGAGCCCAGGCTCCCAAGGACAAGTGTGCGCTTCCCCGAAGCTCAGAGGCCGCCCGCCCGGGGAGGTGGATGGTGTGGAGCCCCGCCCAGAGCTGGCCCGGGCACCTCGAAGGCTCCTGTGGGGGCCACAGCTCAGGAATATCAGGAACAGCTGACGTGTGGGGCACTGACCGCACGAGCTCGGGCTCCAGGCACTAACTGCTGTGCGCAGATGGCCTCACTCAATCCTCCAACACCCTTAACACAACCCTAGGAGGCGAGTCCTGCTCTCCCATTTACACCTGTTGAAAGTTAAGCTGCCGAGCTCTCTTTCTTTCTCACGCACACATCCCACCTCCCCAGGAACAGATATAGAAGGGGGAGCAGGCCCCCGAAAGCAAGGTCCAAGAAGAAGGGACCAGAGAGAGGGTGTCCCTGAGAGGCCCAGAGGCAGATGCAGAAATAACGAACGATGCCAGCTCAGGAATGCCATTTATCTCGTACGCAATATGAGGAACAAGGCCCACGACAGGACAAGGCAGGAACCCCTCTCTCAAGCCTCTTACAGGTGTTTTATTTGTGTGCTTTTCTTTTTTCCTTTTTTGACAATAATGGCACATTTAAAAACTACAAAGAAAGGACCATGTTTTTGAGTCCATGTTCACATTGTCCCACACTGTGGCACCAGGACTGGCCGCACACTCCGCTGTGGGCTGGGGTTCAGCCTCTCGGAAAGGCGCTGAGTGGGCTCCCGGCACGGACCACTCCAGGAGCAAGGGTGCTGTTCCTCTGGGCCCCACGAGAGGGCGCCCCTGGAGCCGTCCCAGGCTCCACCAGCCCCTCCTCTCTCTCCAAACCAGAACCAGGAGCTGGAAACATTAGAGGAACTTATTTTGGTCCCCACAGGGGACTCTTCAGGGACTTTTTTGAGCCCTCCCCCAACCGGCAGGAGATGACACCCCAGCCTAGCCCAGTCGCTCACCTGGTCCTGTCTCCAGTCCAGCTGACACCACAGTGGAGCCCCTGGTCCTCAGGCCACCCCTGCCACACCCCAAGGCCACCCCAGCAGGCACAGGAGTGATGAGGGATGCTCGGACCCCTCAAATTGACCCCCGACTAAGAGCAAGAAGACTCCCCAAACCCCAGGACCCTGGCTCAGAAGGAAGGGACAGGTGAGAAGCAGGGAGAAGGACCGGGGCAAGGGCTCAGAGCCGAGGCTGCCAGGTGGGAGGGAGAGGAGCGACAGAGGCTGGCTGAGGGCTCAGTGGAAGCTCCTCAGGCTCTGCAATGCGAAGGTTCTGGGGCTTGGTCAGCAGGCCCAGCAGTGGGGGGTGGGGGGTGGGGGTGGGGAGGGAGCAGGAAGGGCTGGGGATAAAGAGGCTTCCATCCTGCCTCTGGTTACCATGGAGGCACAAGCCCAGGTGACATGACCTTAGACCTTAAGACCCCAAAAAGGGAGACACCACATGCACTCAGCCAGGTCTCAGCCCAGCCCTCATGGGAGGGAGGGACCCCACCAGCCCAAGCTCTGCCCAGCCCCAGCCCCTACAGCAGCTCCCAAGAACATCATCCCTCCACAGGCCATCTGCGCTGGTAGCCGGTGGGGGGCCCAGCGGACCCAGCTCCTCCTGCCCGGGGCCTGCCCACGCCCTTGGCTCTACTCCTGCTGCTCGTTCATTTCCATGTCAGACACCAGAATGTTCTTCTCAGTGGCCTCGCCGGGGCCGGAGGCGCTGCTGCGGCTGTAGCGTGCACCCTCGAAGGCCCCACGCTCCACACTCTGTCGCCTCCGGTAGAGGATCAGGGCCGCAGTCACCAGGGCCAGGAGCAGCAGCACTGCCATCAGCACCACCACCAGGACCGCCGGGTTCTCTGGGAGCGCTGCTGTGGCAAGAGGGACACCCCCTCGGTCAAGAAGCACCGACACTGGTGGGCAGCCCTGCCCCACCGCCAGCCGCCCGGCTGGAGGGGAAGAGGTGTCTCAGCCCTGCCTTCCACTCACCTGATGGGGCGAAGCTGCTCTCCTGGGCTGCAGGGAAGAGGAGGGGCAGTTAGGAGAAGTAGAAATAGAAAAAGAAGAAGAAACCAACACAGATAGAGCCCGCTGATGCCTGATACTTCATTAGCTCATTTAATCGTGTAGGTTCTGTCACTATCCCCATTGTACGTAAGAGCAAACTGAGGCCACAGAGTTTAAGTAACTGGCCCGAGGTCTCAGAGTCGCTAAGTGGTCTGCCCGGGGCTTGAACTCTACCCATGCCCTTAACCACTGCAAAATGACGGGTTTGCTGTCTAGCTTAGAAACTTGTGGAAGAGCCAGCCCTTCCTACAGACCAATTTACCCCGGGGGAGGGCTCCAGCAGCCCCAGGCCTGTCTGTTCATGCCTTCCCCTGCTCTGTGTCTCCTGCAGAAAGAGCAGTGGCCCCTGGCCCCACCCTGCCAGCTTTGAGGGGGTGGGAGGAGGCTGCGCTCACCTCGAGGGAGCTTGCAGACAACGCCCATGGTGATGTTGGTGCAGGCGCCGGGCCGCCACTGCCCGCTGCTGCTCTGGATCCAGTAGCAGCTGTTGTGGCTCAGCATGCTGGGGCCCAGGCCGGGGGGCCCCCAGTTCGAGTAGTTCACAACTGTGTTGTCCTGCCAGACCAGGGTGCCTCCTGTGGGAAAGAAGGCACTGAGGGGGTGCGGGGAGACAGACGAGGCAGAGCAGGAGCAGGTGGGAGAGAGCAAGCCTGTTCAAGTACCCACTCTCCCTCCCACAAGTCCTCACTGCCCCAAGCCCTGGGGAAGGGCACCTCCCCTACAGCCAGAGGCTTCCCCTCCCACCCCCCACACAGGGTACCCACCTTTGGGGTTGAAGTTCATGCCTAGCCAGGCGCCCCGACTCTGGTCCTCAGAACTCTGCAGGTGCTCCCAGACAAACACGTTCTCCATCTCATCCCGAATGGACAGGACCGCCCCACCCACTGGGCACAAGTGAGGTGCAGGTCAGGGCAGGCGCATCTCCCCGGGCAGCAGAGCCCTCCCCCCGCCCCGCCCCCGAGGCCCCAGCTCCCTCTCTGGCAGGCTGAGTAGAGGATGGTGTGGGGTCCCTGCATTCACGTGTGCACAGCAGGGAGGGGTGCATACATGTAATGGCACCTACGGTCTGTCTATGGGAAGGCGACAGGCACTTCTGTATGAGTGCCTACAGGAAGAGTGTAGCGTGGAGATTGCATTCATGGGGTCTGAGTGTCCACGAGAGGGGTCACCACTGGAAAGAACCATGGGTTCTAGCCTGCCCTGCCCACCTCGCTGGCAGTGCTGCAGCGCCTCCTTGTGGCCCAGCTTCAGCTCCAAGTGGAAGGAGTAGCAATGCTCCCGGAAGGGAATCCACGAAGACTCAGCAAGGTCCTGGGGACAGCTGCCATGGTAGCTTATTCTTCGGGGAGGGGGCCCTGTGGGAGGGCAGGACTGAGGAAGTGGCCCAGAGTCCTCCCGGACGGCCTTACCCACTCCTCCACCTTAGCGGGTGGGCACTCACCACTGTGAACTCCACACACAGCTCCCTGCAACTTGGTTTCACAGCCGGTCGTGCGCCAGGCCCCATCCACATCCACGAAGGCGCAGCCCCCTATATGTTGGGGCTCCCTGTCCTGCCAGCCCACGTAGCTCAGTGGCTCCTCCGAGACCCAGGAGTAGCGCCGGGAACCCTGGGCAGGAGGTGGCCATCAGGGTGGGAGGAGGGGACCAGCCAAGGAGGTGGGGGCCGGGAAGGCAGGGGGTTCTGAAGGGATAGGAGGGAAATCAGGGGAGTCTGGGTAGCTGACCTCTTCGCTGGCCAGCCCGATCCAGAGTGGTGTGCGCAGCCCTCGGGCGGCCTGTGTGAGGAAGGCCTGGGTGTAGGGGTCAAGCACGTGTGCCAGGCTGGTGTTGTAGCTCTCACACAGCAGGAGGGCGTCATGCCAGCTCAGTGGCTTCTGCAGCAGCCGGAAGGTGCCATTGAGGTAGGAGAGCTCAGTGCCCGGGGCAGGGGGTGATGCTGCTGCGGACGGGCTCAGCAAGGGGTCTACAGGGAAAGGAGATGGGGCTCATGCTGGGCTCTGCCACCCTCACCCCATTCCCAGGCATGAGGCTGGGGGAGCCCCAGGTATCAGGCAGAGACCAGGTCTCCACTGGGCACAGTGTTAGTCACGGCTGATTCATGACATATTCTTGCTAACAAACCAGGGAGCAAGCTAGAGCCTTCACCTGTCTTCCCCCCCCCCCCCCCCCCCAGGAACCCAAGGCAGAAGCAGCCATGCACGGAGCTGCAAGGTGCCCCAGACAGAACCTCAGGGTGCTCAGCACCACGGATGCCTGGTGTCGAGTTTTTCCTGGACAGACTTTTATACCCCGAACCTTCCTCCTGAGACCTGCCTTTCCCTCTGACTGGCATTGGGCCTTTCTGCCCATCTGCTTCCCCAGCAGTTACAAGACTCTGGGGGTGAGGTCAGGAGCCCTGCTTTATTCCTCCTGGCATGGCCCAGAGCAGCTAGCCCAGTGCTGGGGTCTCCAAGTTCACTGGCCACGCGTACCTGTGCCCTTCTGGCAGACGAAGCCGTGTGTCTCCTCCGTGCAGCTCCGATCATCCCAGCGGCCAGTGAAGTGGGATGAGGGGCTGTGCAGCACCACCGCACAGCTGGTCTGGGGGGAAGGAGCTGCTCAGGGGAGCCCCAGCAGCTGCCTCCACCTTGTGCCACTGCCCCCAAAAGGCACTATCAGCAAAGAGCTGGAAGAGGGGGGACCCGGGGAGTGAAGGCAAGCTAGGGCAGCGGGGCAGGGGGTGGGTGGCAAAGGGGAGTGGGGAGGGCTTCCTCACCGGTATGTTGCCACTGGGAGCAGGGTTAGGGCCAGAGGGCTCCCCTGGTGCCCAGTTGGCGTACAGTAGAGGCTCCAGCTCCACCCACTGGAAGTCCTTCTGCGAGGCATGCAGGCCAATCCAAAGGTCAAACGTCACATTGAACAGGCTGGCTGTGACGAATGCTACCGTCCCCCAGAAGAGAGCGTTGTGAGCGACAGGGCGGCCCCCTGCTCGCTCTGCACTAGCCATTTCTGGGGACTGTGTCAGAGGACACTGGGGGCTCCCCAGGGGCTGGCCCTACCTTGCTCTAAGGGGTTTGCAATGGTGAGCAGCTGGGCCTCCTGCTGTTCGCAGGAGAACTGTGCCTCTGACCACTTCACCCGGTCCTGGGGATCTTGGCCCTGGATTCGGAAACACTGGGGGGAGAGGGGAGGTGTGATGCCCAGCCCCACCTCCCTGTCCCACCAGCTCAGAAACTCCACCATGTACCCCTCAGCCGTAGGCCCTGGGGAGGCTTTGGGGGCTCTCGGAACCAGGACACTGGGGTCTCCTCGCACGAGGCTTGAGCACCCTCTGAACCCGGCACAGCAGATGCCTGCACTCGCCCACACCCTAGGAAGCTTGAGTGGGAGGTCTTCTTCAGGCCACCACCGCTCCACTGCCTGTGAGAACAGCACCGGGGCAAGCACCGGGAGGACGGGCAGCTCCGCCTCGCTTTTTGCTCAACGCCTTCGGAAGTGTCGTCTGAAATCTGTTACCTTGCCCTTGGAACACACAGGATCATCCATGGGATACTTCCATCTGTATTTCTGAATGACCTTTGTGAGGCAGCAGCGTCTAACTTTGGCAATTTCATGTTTCTGTTCCCACCCGCCTTAGTTCCCCCGTGTGGGAAACCTTCATCACGTGGAGGCTATGTCTTCTAAAATAAATGATTTACAGGAATTTTCTGCTCAGAGGCGGTGCGATCGAGAGACTATACGTAAGGTATGTTCGTTTTCATATGAGGTGAAAAAAGCCATGAGAATAATTTTTGGAAAAATTTAATGACATGGGAAAACGCTCAAAATACAACCCTGAGGAGGGGAAGCTGGCCACGAAACTGCGCTATTTAATACGAACTCAATTACGTGGGAAAAAGCAGGAAGGGGAGTAACTGATACTGATAGTGGTTATCTCTGGAGAGTGTGGGTGAGTTTTATTTTCTTTCTGTATTTTCAAAATCTTAATAATACTTTTTTTTTTTTTTTAATAGAAGAGGAATAATATTTGCTTGAGTATTCTGAGAGGAAGAGCTCCATGATTCTAAGAGTCTGGCTGTACTCCAATGTATGACAAAGATTTATGGATTATATTATCTAAGGTGACCTGATCCAATCCTCACAGTCAGGCCAAGTGGTCTTAACGGTATCCCGCAGAGAAGCCTGGGTTGAAGCTTGTGCTAATGATGCCAGCACAAACAAGAAGGGAAATGGTGACCTTCTCTTCCTGTGATAAGCTCCTTTTAGCCACTAGTGAAAACAATGAAGGTCTAACCAGGTCTGACGGGTCAGCCCAGTGTGCAAACAGAACCACTTTTAGAAAGAAATTTACACTCTAAAGGGAGTATTTTGAGATTATTATACTAAGCGAGATAAGTCAGTTAGAGGAGGAATATCACATGATCTCACTTATATGTGGAATCTAATGAACAAACTAGTCCAGAGACATGGAAGCATGGAACAGACTGACAGATCGCAGAGGGAAGGGAGGTGGGGGAGCAGGAAGAGACTAACCAAAGAACTTCTATGCTTACATGCATTGCCCATGGACACAGACAATAGTGCACTGAAGGCCTGGGGTGGGTAGGAGGCTGGGTGGAAAGGTGCAAAAGGGTTGGGGGGAGGGGAGCATCTAATTGTCAACAATTAAAAAAAAAAAAAAACAAGCCCAGCCAGTGTGAGCATCAACCCATGAACCAGGAGGTCACAGGTTCGATTCCTGGTCAGGGCACATGCCCGGGATGTAGGTTCGATCCCCAGGAGGGGGCATGCAGTAGGCACCCAGTCAATGATTCTCTCATCCTTGATGTTTCTCTCTCTCTCTCTCTCCCTCTCCCTTCCTCTCTGAAATCAATAAAAATATATTTTAAAAAATTAAAAACAAACAAACAACAACTACCCGATCAGGTTTTCTGATTAGTGTATGAGGCAAATTGTTTAATAGGGGTAGAAGGACTGAGAAACGCAGAAATGCTTAGACAGCCCAGCCAGTGATCGATGAACGTTTTCCACTTTGATCTACTTGTCTTTTGTGAGGCAACTTTTTAATCAGCAACAACCATTAAAATCATGTTTGGAAATAATCTGAACTTTAAACAAGACCTGTGAGTCATGAATCACAAAGTGTTGGACCAAGATGTTTTTAAATGAGGAACATTCAGCCACTGTGCTCTTTAAATATTAATAGTGATTATGATTGATGATTTTTGAGTGAGCACAATTTTCTCATACTACTAATACAGAAAAAGTTAAAAACTTAAAAATACCGTGTTTAAATCTTCAGCTCATGCTTTGGTTTTGTTCTCATGCATATGTGCATATGTATGTATTAGTCATCTTAGCATGGAGGTAAATATCTATCTTTTGTAGACATACGCACACATATATATATATATATATAATGTACACACAAACTTTATGTTCAGTATTTTGTTTTCCTAACAGATCAAAATGTTTAGCGAGCTCTGGCCATGTGGCTCCGTTGGCTGGACGTCAACCTGTGCACGGAGGGGTTAACGGTTCAGTTCCCAGCAAGGGCACACGCCTGGGTTGTGGGCTTGATCAACACTGAAAGTATGTAGAAGGTCGTCGATCAATGTTTTGCTCCCGCATCGATGTTTCTCTCTCTCCCTCTCTCAGTAACAATCAATAAAAAATCTTTAATAAAAAAAAAAAAAAGCTTAACAACTGCTGGTCTACAAAACTCACCAAACGATTGGGACGATCAGGAGGTGCTACTACAGAAGTCATTTTCCAAGGAGCCCAGCCCTGGCCGGGGGGCCCAGGAGAGCTTGGTGGGCACTGGCAAGAGGCCATGATGTTGATATTGCCAAGGGCCAGGACTCCTGAGGCTCGGGCTCCTCACATTCACGTCCTCTCCCCTGACGCCTTGTGTGCCCCCCCCCAACTTCCTACCTTGTTGAGGAACTGGCTCCAGCCAGAGGGGCAGCCCCCCCGGACCGTGGGTGGCAGGTCGAGGGGCTGTGTCTCCCTGGTTTTGTTGCTGCGTTTGCAGACATAGGGCAAGGCTGTCAGGCACCTCTGGTCCCCCCAGTCCTCTGCAGAAAGAGGAGGAGAGAACAGTCACCCCCTCTCCCCCCCAGCTGCCTCTCCCCCCCAGGGGCTGGCAGCACCCTCCTCTCATGCCCTGAGGAGGCTGAGCTGGGGCTCAGGTCCCTGCGCCAACGCTGAACTCAAGTCCTCTGGCGGTGGAACCATGTGGACAGGCCCTCCCCTCTCTGGTCTAGCCCTTCTTGAGTTGTGGTAACAAAGAAGATAAGAGACTGATGACCCCTGCACAGGCTCACCTCACTGCCCCCAACATCGACCCTCTCCTCAGCTTCCGCACCCTCTCGGCCCCACCTCGCCCTCACCTCGGCTGGCAGTCATGTACACACACTTCTTATCCTTGCCGATGGGCCGAGGTTTGCCAGGTGCCCAGGAGATGAAGTTTATAATGGAACCATCTGTCCACCTGCAATGGCACCACGCAGGGGTGACCCCAGCACCGGCCAGGCCCCCCCTCCCCTCTTTGCAGCAATGAAGGCCATGAAGAGGGGCTGGGGAAGGACCCCCATTTCAGGAGCTCATCTGTAGGCCGACAAGTGGGACTACAGTGCCCAGTGCAGCTCGGTGCCTCCAGGCCAGGCCCAGCCCGCCGGGGGCACTGATTTCTCGAACTAGAGGAGAAGTCTAAGAATCCCAGAGCAGGGCTCCATGGGCATGTGCTGATACCTGTGTGCTCCGGGTCCTTCATATGTAGGTGGGCCCTGCACAGGAAGAGGCCCCTTCTGGCCCATCATTATGTTCTTGCCATGTCCTGAGGGGGCTTTACTCACGAGTGACTCCAGCTGCCATGATTTAGTGCCCAACAATGTGCTGGATGCTCTGCTAAGGACTTCACATACCTTATTTCTAATACCTCATTATTTTCATATTCAGACGAGAACAGTGAGGCCCAGAAAGGTTAAGTCACTTGCTCAAGGTCACACAGCCATCGAGGGGCAGATCTAAATTCGGACCCAGGTCTATGTGTGTCTGTGTTGTATAGCGTCCCTACCTCCAGCCTGGGGTCAAGGCTAGCCATCCACGCAAGGGCCCTCCCTCTCCCACACCTGCTGCCCCCTGCCCTGCCCTCCACCCACCTGCTCCCTACCTGAAGCGCCCGTCGCTCTCTGAGCTGTGCAGGCCGATCCACCAGTGCTGCTCCTGGCCCCGGGAGAACTAAGGAAGCCGGGTGGGCAAGTTAGAATTGCAGGGCCTCTTCGGCTGCTAGCTCTGCCCGCTTGTGTTCCCGCTTCTCCCCCTGCTCTCTTGCATGCCCACCTTCTGCAGGTTGTGTCCCAGGAAGTCCAGCTCAGCCTGGCTGTGCACGGAGGCCAGCTCAGCGCGGAACCACGTACAGATGCGCTGGGCCTGAGTCCACGTAGAGTGGTGCTCGAAGAACTTGTACTCGGCTTCCTGGAAACGCAGCCATTCCCGCCGGCCTGCAGGGGCAATGCCAGAGTGGGAGCGGTGGCCAGGCTGGAGCTGCCTGCCAGGCCTTAGAGGACAAGGTGGGGCCAGGGCAGAGCCAGGGCAGGCGGGGCTGTGAGTCCAGCAGACCCAGACCAATGGAGCTGAGGGTGCCCTATCTCTTGGCTGGAACCCCTAACTCCCTTCATTCTGTCCCAGCCAGGCCCTACCCTGGAGGTGATGACCCTTCCCCTTTCTGGACTGCTTGGAGGAGGGGGTACCGGGGGGGAGGGGTGCACAGGGGGCCTCACCTTGAGGACTGCCCTCAGGCTCCCGCACTTCCGAACCTACAGGGAGAACGTGGACAGAGACGCTGCAGGAAAAGGAGACCCTCCCTTGGGTCCCCGGCCTGCCGCCCTTCGCCCCACGCCCAGGCCCCCAGAGCCACCCCACCCCACCTCGAGGGATCTTGCAGATCCAGTCCAGCTGCGTCTCGCACTGCAAGGCCACCCACTGCAAGGAGGCCAGGTCGAGCACTGCACAGCCCCGGATGTCGTCATCGTCATGCCGGCTCCGGTCAAAATTGTGGTAAGAGAACTGAAGACGGAGGGTCAGAGTGGGAGAGGGTCCTGAGGCACGAGGCGCAGGCTGCCCCCGTCCCCAGAACAGACGAACAAGAGACCTGGACTGAGCTGGGATCCCCCAACCTGCACTGCACGCCCCCACCGGCCCTTTCCTTTACCTTCCTTCCAGCCCAAGGTAGAGAGAGACCTTACCTGACAAATCTCACCCCTCTCCAGGCCCCGCCCACCCCACCAGGCCCCGCCCACCCCACCAGGCCCCCTCACCCCAAGGCCATCGCTCCAGCGCCAGCTCTGGCCCCCACTGGGGTCCCGACGGTTCAGGCCGATCCAGAACCAGTGCTGCTCGTGGATCTCGGGCTCAGATTCACTTCAGCACAGCCCAGGGGTTGGGACAGAAGAGATTGGAGAGAGAGAAGTTAAGTGTCAAGCAAGCCCGCTGCCCCTGGCAGCTCTGGGCTGGTTACTCCCGAGGTCCTGGGGCCTCTCCATCTAGACTCTGGACCCCGCCCCCAGCTCTTGGGGCGGTGGGTGGTATGGCTCCCTTCCCTGGCTTCCCTTTGGGTGGGGTTTGCTCTGCCAACAAAACTGAAGGTTTTCACTGGAGGGAGTTTAGGAAGTAGATGGGATGGACAGACCTGGGGCTCTGGAATCAGGTAAACCTGGATTCTAGGCCTGGTTCACCCATGGACCAGCTCGGGGACCAACCCAACCTATCAGCCCACAGGGCCAATGACAGTAGCTACTTCCTAGGGTTGCTGGGAGGATGAATGTTTAGCACAATACCTGGTGTCTGGTGAGAAGCAATAAATATGAGCTATTATAATGACTGGTGAAATAGCGTAATCATGTTTGCTGCGAGGAAATTGCCCTGGATCTCGGGAGCCCGGTGCTAAGGGGCTGACAGGTGCTGTGTGTGTCATAGGAAGCCAGAGCCCACAGGACAGAGACGAGGGCCTGGAGAGACCTCCCTGGGCAAATGCTCACTTGTGTAGCCTTTCTCCTCCTATTTTCAGAAAAAGCTTTTTGTTCAGGAGTGTGTGTTACTATGGAATGGTGTAGGGTGGGGGGAAAACACTCATCGTGGATCAGCTTGACCAAGGTTTTGCAATGGAGGAGAGTGAGGGAGGGCAGCTACTTGTGTGAAAGTGTGTGAGTCTGGGGAGGCGGGTGCTGCTGGCACTGAGACACTGGTGGGCAACACCAGGCCTCCGATTCCAGGGATACGAGGGCTGCCTGAGGGGGACAGATGGTCCTGGCACTAGCAGCAGACACACAGGTCATTCCAAGCCCTCACACAGGAGCAGCCTTCACACTGCCTTGCAAAACCAGTCACACACAGGCACGCAGGCCACCACCCCAGGCTCAGTACCCGAAGATCTTGTTGAGCATGTTGGCCACAAAGTGCTCCTCCTCATAGCTGGCCAGGCTCAGCAGCTGGGCCCCCAGCTCCTGGCAGGCGCCCTGGGCCTGGACCCATCTCTTCTTGTCCTGCAGCCGCTCTGAGCTGAACACCTGCAGGAGCAGAGTTCAGCTATCCAAGCTGTCCCCACTGGCCCACCGCCCCAGGGGGGCAGGGGACACCTGCCCTCCCATGGCAGCAGTGGGGAGGGGGCTGAGGCCTCACTGGACAGGGTCCCAGGCTCATCAGAGAATGAGCCCCAGAGAAGGGAGCTGACACAGGCAGCTCCTGGAAAACATCACTGCCCAGTCCCCCTAACCAGAAGGGAGATCTGGGCTCTCATCCCAGCAGAACCACCATTTGCTGTGGGCAAGTCCCTTCACTTCCCTGGACTTCAGATAAAAGACCGTGGACTACATCCATGGCTCCCAAACCCATGGGGTTTAAAAATACAAACTATGAGGCCCCATCCCTATCTAGTGGATCCCCATTTCTATAAAGGCAGCCTGAAGGTTTTATTTTATTTAAAAAAACAGAGGCCTGGTGCATGAAATTTGTGCACACGGTAGGGGAGAGAGGGGCAGGGAGGGAGAGGGTCCCTCAGCCTGGACTGCAAGAGGGCGCAGGCCAGGCCGAGGGACCCCACTGGTGCACCATCGGGGCTGGGGAGGGACACAGGAGGTTGGCCAGCTGGGGAGGAACTGCAGGAGGGCTCCAGGGTGTGTCTGGCCTGTCTTGCTCAGTCTCAATGGGCCAGACCCCAGCAGCAAGCTAACCTACTGGTCAAAGCATCTGTTCCCGGTGGTCAGTGCATGTCATAGCGACTGATCAACTGGTCAACTGTCTGCCCCCTGGTGGACAATGCATGTCAGAGCAAGCCTTAGCATATCATTAGCATATTATGCTTTGATTGGTTGAATGGGTGACCAGACGACAAGACACTTAGCATATTAGGCTTTTATTATATAGAATTTTTTTTTGTTAATCCTTCCTCAAGGATATTTTTCCCACTGATTTTTAGAGTGGAAGGGAGGGGAGGAGGGAGAGAAACATCAATATGAGAGAGACACATCAATTGGTTGCCATCGATATGGGCTCAAGTGGGGCCCAGGGATCAAACCTGCAATCCAGGTAAGTGCCCTTGACCTGGAATCAAACTCATGACCCTTCATTGTTCGGGCCAACACTAGCCACTGAGCAACACTGGCCAGGGCTGAAGATTTCCTATTTGTCAAGCTCTCTAGCGTGGCCACTCTGGAAATCTCTGAAACCAATGATCTTGCATGGTCTAATCAAATTCCTCAAACATTTACTGAGCACCTACTATGTGCCAGGTCTCAGATCCACTGACAAGAGTTCTACCAGAAATGCCTTCTGTCTGTAGTCCGATGTGGGGAAAAGTGTTTTTGGAGCAACCGTATGGATTGTGGCTGGGTCCCACTGGGAACCCACATGCGCCCAAGGTGAGCTGCCTCTGTTCTTCCTTCTCTCGCTCCCCTCATGCCTAAGGGCTACCTACCTTATAGCAGTGCCGAAGTTTGGGGTCTGAGGCCCAGCCCTGGGGACAGGAACCAGTAAGGCTGGGTGTGGGGTCTGGCCCAGGCAGCTCAGGCGTCACTGGTGTGCCCAGACTCTGCCGGCAGATGTAACGAGCCCAGAACATGGTGCAGTTCTTCACCTCCCACAGCCCCATGGCGCTGCCCGTGGCCAGGGCCACGCAGCCCCCACGGCTGTACCCTGAAGGAGAGAGAAGGGACACCTTTATGCTGAGGAGGAGCCACGCCTCAGCTCTCCCTCATGCCTGTGGGACACCACCACCAGCGTGGCCATCTCCACAGGGATATGGTCTGTGAGGTTGGGGCCCAGGTGGAAGGGAATGGGGTAGAGTCCTAACTCTGTGTTTACTCCTGTGAGCTTTTAGGCAAGTTGCTTAACCTCTCTGAACTTGTTTCACCATCTACCTCAGCAGGTTATTAAAAGGGTTAAAGAAGATAATGAATGTGAAATGGTAATAATAATAGCAGCACTTATACTCATTATTCTAAGTGCTTTACATATACGAATCATGTAAGCCTCACATCAATCCTGTGAGGAAAGTACCAGTATTTCCATTTCCCGGATGAGGAAACTGAGGCTCGAAGACGTGCAGCTAATAAACAGCAGAGTCAGGGTCTGAGACGGGTGGTTTAGCTGCAGACCCTGTTCTCCGAGGGGCTTCCGCTCACGGCATGAACGATCAAAGTTCGCTGGGAAGCCCTGGTCTTGGTGCTGGCAGGACAGGCCCCCTCGGAAGTCAGAGCAAGAGGCTGACTGAGGGCTGCGGAGGAGAGGCTCACCAGGCTGGTCCCGGTTCCAGTGGGTGTACATGACCTCATCCCCACTGAGCCAGCGGAAGGAGCCGGTCCTGTTGAGGTCCTGCAGGGCGGTCCAGAAGTACTCGCCATCCCAGTTGTAGATGAGGCTGCTGACGAAGGCCTGCTCGAACCTGCCGTAAAGAGGCTGGTCAAGGGGTCAGGCCTTGCCTCTCCCTCCGCTCCCCGGGCTCCAAGCCTGAGGCCCTGCTCCCGGAGCTAAGGGGCTGTGTCTGATTAGTAACTCGGTTAGGGAAGTGGGGACCCCCGGCGACGCTGCAGCTAACACACAGCAACCCCGCTGCCCTCTGCGCCCGGCTGAGAAGGAAGCAGAGAAAAGCAGACACAGCCAAGGCCTCTCTTGGGCACCCAGCCCACACCTATACCTGTGTGTGCCCCTGCCCAGGCCCACCCCACACTGGAGCTGCTTAATAATCAGGGGTCCTTCTTGTGACAATATTAGAAAAAGGCCCTGGAGCCTGTGGGGGCTCAAAGGGCTCGGGTCCTTCTGTGCTTGATGACAGGACACCACCCTGTTTGATGGCCAGCTGGTCTGGGCACCCACCCTCTCCTGTACCTGTTGGTGATGGTGACCAGCTGAGCGCCCTGGTCAGTGCACAGGCGCCGGGCCTCACTGTAGGTCACTTGGTCCTCTCCCAGCCAATAGCAGGATGGGCTGTGCCACTTCCAACCCTGGCTCGAGAGAGTGAGCAAAAGAGGGGTGTCCGTGGGGAGGACACTCCTCTCTCACCCATAAATCCTGGGCAGGGGGATGCCAGCAGCATCATGGAATGAGCTGTACCCAGAGCACAGAGCAGAGGGACTTGTCTGACAGCAGAGACGGCCCTTCCTGTGCTGTTTTCTGTGCCTGCCACTCCACACCCCTCCTTCCACCATTACCCACAACTGCCAGACCAGGCGAGGAGGCAGGGCCCGAGGGTGGCTGATTGGAGACAGCCCTTGACCCGCCTGTGGCCTGGAGCAGAAAGGTAAGTGGCCCATCAGACTCCTCTTGAACATATAAACCGAGGGAAGCAGTGGGCGAACGGCCAGCTGGCTGGGAAGCCAGAGCCAAAAGCTGGGAGAGCGGCCAAGACAGGGAGGGGGCTGGGCGATCCTCCGGGCCCGGAAAAGCTGGAGTACGTGGAAGCTGTGACTGGCCTGGGGGTGGGAGGGGAGACAGACCCTCACGGCTCAGATGCCCACACGGTCCCCACATCCCACAGACCCCTCTCCCCTTGAGCCACCCTGAGGGGCTCTCGGCTCCTGCCTTTCAGATGAGGAACTGAGGCTCAGAGAAATTAAGTGACTTGATTTTACACAGACACTACAAGGTAAAGCCCAGACTCAAACCCACTCCAGAGGCTGGCCTGTCCTCAGGACTGCCCTGCTCCCGCTATGATGACTCCAGAAGCTTGTCAGGGTCTTTGCCAGCAGCAGGCCTTGCAGTGGGAAGCCTGGGGGTGGGTTCGAGGTTAGAAGAGAGATACGGCCCTCTGGGCAGGAGCCAGGGCAGAAGCAAACCTGCAAACCTGGTGGGTGTGCGTGTGCGTACGCTCACTGTGCGAATGTGTATGTATTTGGTGTGTGTTGGGGGGAGAATCCCAGATGCCCAGAAGGGCTGTGCTAAGACCCCTGGCTCTCTCAGAGTGTTAACCATGGCTAATTAGCCCACCACATACATTCTAGGCCAGCCCTGGTGCAGGCAGTTAGTAGTAATTCTTCTTCCCCCCACCTCCACCTCACCCAGGCCAGGCCAGAGCCCCTACCAGGCGTCCTCGAACTACGGCCCGCGGGCCACATGCGGGTGTTTTTGCCGCCTTGTTTTTTTACTTCAAAATAAGATATGTGCAGTGTGCATAGGAATTTGTTCATAGTGTTTTTTTTAACTATAGCCCGGCCCTCCAACGGTCTGAGGGACAGTGAACGGGTCCCCTGTTTAAAAAGTTTGAGGACCCCTGCGACCATTGCCAACCATGCTGGTCCCCCAGACTCTTCAGCTGGGCCTGTCTGTTCTCTCCCGCCTCCCCACTGGAGGTCATGCCTGTTGGTGTTTCCTGTTCTACCCCCGGGGAAGAGTTTGGGTGCAGGTGGGGTGTGGTAACAGGGCTTAATCCAAAGGAAAACAAAGAGCCACACTGGCAAAGGGCTGGGAGGACTGTGGCCTTAGCAGGTGGGGATGTCAGGGGCCAAAACACCACAAAGTGTCCTTTCTGAGCAACCTCCCCCCAAATATCTACACCACTCACACACCTGCTCGGCTGGGGGCCGGAGGGGGCTTGGGGGGCTGGAGGAGGGAGGTGGATTGGTCACCCACTCTCACCCTCATTCTTACCCTCACTCCCCATCACTTATTCCCCCGCTCCCTGAATATCTGGTAGCCCCTGGGGCTTGGAGCACAAGGAGGGAGACCCCACAGGGGCCTCATTCCTCCAGAGGAGACAGCCAGACAGGCACCCGCTAGGTCAGATGGTGTGATGCGTGCCAGCAAAGACAGGGTGCTCAGAGGACACGGGCTCACCCTGGCAGCCTCCACTCAGGTGAACACTGGCCATGCCCAGCCGGTGTGGCTCAGTGGTTGAGGTTTGACCTATGACTCGGGAGCCCACTGTTTTAATTCCCAGTCAGGGCACAGGCCCAGGTTGTTGGCTCGATCTCTAATAGGGAGTATGCAGGAAGCAGCCGGTGGATGTTTCTCTCTCATCCATGTTTCTATCTCTCTATCCCTCTCCCTTCCTCTCTCTCCAGAATCAATAAACATTAAAAAAAAAAAAAAAAGCATGGACCAAAAGACTGGTCAGACTTGGGGTGCCTACTGCCACTTCCTGTTCTCCGAAAATTGGCTTCCTCATGGAGAAGAGGTTCAGGAATGTGGGTGGGAGCTCTGCTTCCTCCCACAGCCCCGCCCCACCCAACACCACTCCTCCTGGTGAGGGGCAGTTCGGAGAGCAGGAAGCAGGGTGTGCCAAGGAAGGGAGGATGCGGCAGGAAGCTGCAGCATTTCCATCCCCGCTCCTCCCGGGAGCCCCTCTGGCTGCCAGCAGAACCCAGATGCAGAAGCACCCTCACCTTCCGGCAGCCGTGGTCCTCCTCGGTGGTCTCCTGGCTCAGCTGGCCCGCCTTCTTGCAGATGGACGGCAAGGATTGGTTACAGGGACTGTCATTCCAGCGACCTTCCTGGGGACACAGGACGAGAGGAAGTCTCAGCCCTCCTCCCGCAAACCTCCCAAACCCTTTACAAACCAGGTTTCTAGACCTGAGCTTGCCTCTGCTTGCTGTGTGATTCTGAGCAAGAGGCTTGACCTCTCTGTGTCCCAGGCTATAACACGGGGAAAGCAGGAATGGTAGGATAAGCCTCACGAGGCAGATGACAGCCGACGGAGTTGATGTGCAACTGCCTAACAACACTGACAAGCACTGTCTAATGCTTACTTATAGCCCGTTTCATAAACACGGCCGAGACCGTTAGTGTAATGGATGGCAGGACACAGATGAGATTCCCAGTTCTGCAAGGTGTCCAGCCAGTACCTGCAGAGCCAGGCTGAGCAGATTGTGCGCCCAGACCCGGACCTCAGATGATGGCACTGAACAGGAATTCAGTCCTCGGCCTCCCCACGGGTTGTGTGTCTGTCTGCCTTTAGCTCCATCCCGAGGGCAGAGGTGCTGTGTATCCCAGCCCCCAGAGGAATGCCTGGCATATAGTAGACTCTCAACAGGTAATTGCTTATAAATTTTAAAAATATATATTTTTATGGATTTCAGAGAGGGAGGGGGAGAGATAGAAACATCAAAGATGAGAATCACTGGTCGGCTGCCTCCTGCAAGACCCCCACTGGGAATCAAGCCCACAACCTGGGCACGTGCCCTGAGCAGGACCTGGTTCATAGGTCAATGCTCAACCACTGAGCCACACCAGCCAGGGATGTTTATGAATTTTAAAATAGCCCCCTCTAGTCCTGGCCAGTGTTGCTCAATGCTTATGGCAAAAGCCCACATACTGAAGGGCCTCGGGGTCAATTCCTGGTCAAGGACACATCGCTCCCACCCTTGGCTGGTATGTGTTCAGGAGGCAACCAGTTGACGTGTCTCTCTCACAGTGACTTTTTTCTCTCTCTCCCTCCCCTTCCTTCCTCCCTTCCACCTCTCTCTGAAAAGCAATGGTTTGTGGTATCTCACTACAGAGTGTCCCTATCTGTCCCTGGAGTGGGTAGTCCATCTCTACAGCATGGTCCCTTCTTAAAGGGCCTCTTATCTCTGCTCGAAGCCTTGCATCAATTCCTCCAGCTGCCCATTCTGCCTCTGAGGCAAATCCATGGCAAACAGTCATCACCCACTATGTTCATGAGGGGACAGGACCCTGCACAGAGCACCCTGGCCCGTGGTACTTGTCCACGTCACGTGGCCTCTGATGCCACCTGCCGGAGAGAACAGCAGCAGCCTAAGGTTTCATGAGGATTAACGCCTTTGACCCTCCCAACGACCCCCAGGGGTTGGCACCAGCAGTGCTCCACGGACTGATGATGAAGCCAAGGTACACAGAGGTTACGGAACTTGCCCGACGTGACCCAGCCCGTTGGGGGAGGCAGAGGGGGGTCAAACACGGGCGATCTTCTATGTCGAAGGGTTGGTGGGGAAGACGGGGCCTCTGAGCGGCCACGGGGTGGGGTTTCGGGGCCCTGCAATAGGGAGAAGGGGTTCTCACCGGCCCCCAGATGGTGACACAGTCCTCCAGGCTGTCCCGGAAGTTGTTAGGCTCAAAGGGGTGCCAGTGGGTGAAGCTCACCACGCTCCCATCGGACCACTCAAAATTCATCTGCAGTTTCAAATCGTTGAGGCCAATCCACAGCTCCTCCACCTCTGGGGGTGCAGCAGGCGGGAGGAGAGAGAGGACATGAGAGGTCAGCCTCAGCCACGAGCAGGGGAGGAAGGGGCCGTCCCTGAGCCCCTGGGCGGGACCAGATGGGCACTGGGAGGCCCTGTCCTCCACCCCAGCCTGGCAGGGGACGAGCAGCCTCTCACCTTGCTTGATCTGCTTGGTGATGAACTCCAGCTCGACCATGCTGTGGATGCTGAGCAGGTCGCCTCCGCCCCGCAGGCACGCCTTCTTGGACTCCTGCCAGCTGCGCTTCTCAGCTTGCAGGCGGTAGCAGTGGCCCTGGAAGGGCTGCCAGCTGGGCTCACACTCCACCTTCACGTTGGCCCACACATCTGCAGAGATCCACAAGGCCGCCGCTCAGCAACCAAGCCGCCCAGCCTAGGCCCTGACCCACTGGGCATGGCCCCAACCGCATTTCCTGCCCAAACCTATCTCACATCAGCCCTTCCTGCCAGCACAGGTCTGAATGCTGAATGCTGATGAAGAGATAAAACCCTCCAGCACCGCTGGAGGCCCAGAGTCAGAGCCCCGGGAGGCGGCGACGGATTCCCCTCAAGACGGGGCGGCCCCTCCAGCCGGGCCTCTCAGGGAGAGACGGGCAGGGATTAGGGACAGACCAGCCCGGGAGCCTGTTTCCTCCTTCTGTCGTGGAGTTTCCTGCTACAAGGTTCAACCTAGCTCTTGTCCATCTTGTTCAGTAAACAAAACCAATGTCGCCAGCTCAGATAACACCTACTGAGTGTGGGCCCTGTGCTGTCCTGGTGGTCCAGGAAGAAGGGACTAAGGAAATGGGGGCCCTCACAGGTAGGCGGCAGGTGACGTCACCCGCTCACTGGCTGGCGTCCCTGGCTGGAATGTCTCCACTTGCTACTTCCGCCCCCCCCCCACTCCCAGCCCCGCCCCAGCTCCTCTCCCTACTCCCCTTCTTCGTCCCCACTTCCTTGCATTTCAGGTTCACCCTCTGGGGAATGGGGTCCATGGGCAGCTGAGACAAAACAAGCCGTGGCTTGGACCTTGGCAAAGAAAATAAGATTTTACCAAACCACCCCCAATGTCAGGCTTGGGCAGGATTCTATCTGGCTGGGCAGGCAAGCATGTGCCCACTCGAAGCGCCGCCCAAGACTGGGATTCTGGGGTGCACTCCATTCTGGGAGCCACTCCAGGGTCCAGCCATCCCATGTCCTGGAGACCCAGCGAAGTGGCAGGGCCTGCTTTGGGGCGAAGGAGGAAGGGAGCTCAGGAGATGTGGATGCTTCAGGGGCACGACGTTGTCTGACATGCTTTGAGTGAAGAGACTGGGAAGGCAGAAGAAAAACTGCCTAGAAAAATGCCTCGGACAGAGAGAAGTGGGCTGGGGTGAACGAGGAAGGCCAAAGCCATAGACGTATCTGCAGGTGTGTGAGATGACTTGCCACAGGGGACCCGCCAGGGAGACCCAGGGGACAGAGAATTTTGTGAGAGGCCAGATCTAGGGGGACCCCAGAGGGGCTAGGCCTCCCCACAGGTGTCCTCCTTCCTTCAAACAGCAGCTTCTGGAAGACCTGGAATTGGTGCCTGCTCCCGGCTCCCTCCGGCTAGAGGTGGGGCGCCCAGGTTGTAAGCTTTTGCTCTGACCCTTGGAGGTGAAGCGAGAAAGCAGGAGCTGACAGCCCCGAATCAGTCAGTGTTGGGCAACATTTTAATGGTCAGAAGCAGAACTTTCACTCTGTAAGTTCTTTATTTTTGGTGAGTTTGTGGATTTTTTTTTTCTTCCTGATTTTGCTGTACTTTGCCTGGAAAAATTCCCTCTTCACCATTCCCAGGGTCACTGGATTCCTGCAGGTGCCCCTCCAACTTCCGCTGACAAATGCCTCCTGCCACCTATGGACATGCATGCTCCTTCCGGAGCTCCTCCCTGAGGCCCCTGGAGCGAGCTCTGTGAATCCCAGATGTCAGCACGACACTCCCTGGCTTAAAAGCCGCAGAGGCTTCCCACTGCCTGCCTGGCCCCACCCAAACTTCACCCCACAGCCAAGACCCTTCGGGGACTGACTGGCTGCAACCTGCCTTTCGGAACCGTTCTCCTCAGCACGCTCTCCGAGCCAGCGCTTCTCCAACTGTGCGTGCGTGTGACTCGCAGGCCCAGGGTCTGGTGAAATGCAGGTCCTGGCTGAATTAGTCTGGGGCAGGGCCCTAGAGTCGCCTTTACAACGAGCTCCCAGGTGACGAGCCGTGCTGCTGGGCTCAGGGTCCTACTTGAAGTAGTTATACTCCAACCAGAGCACTCAGAACCTTAGAGCTTCCGTGTACTGCCCTGCCTCCACACCTCTGGGCACGCAGGTCCCTCTCCCAAGAACGCCCTTCCCTCACGCCTCCTCATGGCGCTTTAAGCTTGCACGCAACTTGAAAGGCCCCAATCACATGTGACGACCTTGCAACCTTCCTCAACTTTCAGCAGCTTAATTCCTTGCCTAGGCGTTTCTTCTCCTCGGCCATCACTGCACATGTGTTTGTAACAGCACATAGCTCAGGAGACTCCAGCTGTGCGACGAGACTTCTGTCACCTCCAACAGACTGTGACCTGCCTCCACAAGGACCAGGTGAGTAATACCGGCACGGAACACATTCTTAACAAATCCCCGGATGAATGAATGAATGAATGAATGGCACTTTCCAATTGGTTCCGGCTTTAGCTGAACTGTTAAATAAGAACAGGAGGCCCTAGCTGGTTTGGCTCAGTGGATAGCGCATCGGCCTGCAGACTGAAGGGTCCCAGGTTTGATTCCAGTCAAGGGCACATGCCCAGATTGCAGACTCGATCCCCAGTGCGGGGCGTGCAGGAGGCAGCCGATCAATGATTCTCTCTCATCACTGATGTTTCTGTCTCTCACACTGTCTCCCTTCCTCTCTGAAATCAATGAAAATCTATTTTAAAAAGATCAGGGAGTTACGGTGCTTTGAGACGGGGCCAGCTGCGGCTCTGGCCATGATGAGCCCCACCCCCGTTTCCCACCCCCACCTGCACTGGGACCAAGTCTCACCAGGAGGCTCAGGCTGGGCTGGGGCGTTGAGCTTCTTCTTGCACACATAGGGCAGCGCGATGCTGCAGTCGCGGTTCTGCCAGCCTCCGGAGGACTCCGTGCGGATGACTCCACAGTTCTCCTCGCTGGGGTTGTCCGGCTGATCTGTGGGGAGGGCAGGGTGCCAGCACCCCAGGAGAGAGACTCACACCCCTGCCCCTGCTCCCTCGGAAGCATGAGGCAGCTGCAGATGCCCAGCACTGCGCTCAGCCCTCCCTATCTGGGCACCGCAGGGCCTCACTGCTTTCTCACCTGGGCCCACGTGTCCTGAGTTCTACCCAGCAGCTGGTACCAGTCCCACCTGCATCCCTGGCCAGGCTGCTGGAGCACTGGGTACAGGGGGCTGAGATCCAGTCCACTGCCCAGGCCCTATGCCCTGAGCTTTAGTTCCTAATTCACACAAACTCATTACATGGGCTGATGGGGCCCTTGGGGGGGGGGGGGGGAATCTGTCCCCTCCCAGCCCCACTCTGAGGAATAAATAGGAGACAGCGCCTGTGGGATCCCCAGGCCACCCTGTGCCCCGGGCCCCATGCCTCACCACTCTCCCAGTTGAGGTACTTGAGGGGTGAGTTGTCCGACCACTGCCAGCCTCCACTGGTGTCCAGATCATTTAGGCCAATCCACAGGGTGGAGCTATAGCCAGTGAGGAGCCCTGACAGCAAGACGATGACAATGAGAAGCAGGTCGCCCATCCTCAGCCCTCCTACTCTTTGCCCCCAACACCACACTTGCCCCTGCAGGCAGAAAGGGATGCCTAGCTGGTTTTGCTCAGCGGATAGAGCATCGACCTGCGGACCAAAAGGTCCTGGGTTTGGTTCCATTCAACAAGGGCATGTACCTTAGTTGTAGGCTCCTCTCCAGCCCAAGCTCTGGTCCAGGCTCATGCAGGAGGCAACCAATCGATGTATTTCTCTCATATCAATGTTTCTCTCTGTCTTTCCCTCTCTCTGTCTTTCCCTCTCTCTTCCACTCTCCCTAAAAATCAGTGGAAAAATATCCTTGGGCAAGCATTAACAAAAAGAAAAAAAAAGAGAGGGGGGAGAGAAAAGAAAGGGCTCAGGGGTCTCCAGAGGTAGGAGCAGGTCTCAGGGTCCTGGCATCCTGTCCTGTCCCCAGGTGGGTCAGACTCCAGTCAGCCAACCCCGGCCCAGGCTGCCCACGGCCTCACCATTGATGTAGGTCTGCTCGTGGATCTCGGTGATGCTCAGCAGATCCGCCCCTTGCTGCTCACAGCTGGCCCAGGCCTCCCTCCACGACAGCGTGGACTGGAAGTTAAACTGGTAGCAGCTGTCGGTCAGCTGGTCCTTGTCCCAGAAGGTCTCACAGTCATTACCTGCCACCATGACAGCCGGACATGGGTTCCTCCCCAGCCCTGGGCGTCAGGGCCTACTCAGGGGTCCCTCACGGAGTGCAGCCCCCGCACAGGATGCTCCACGCTGCGAGGAGGGGCCACTTCTCACCCCAGTCCCTGAAGTCCTACCGCCCGCACCCTCAGGGCCAGCCTCCCGCCTGCCGCCCTGCTCTCACTCTTGATGGGGCAGAAGCCCCAGCGTTCGTCCTTGCCGTAGTCCTGGGTGGTGGCACACCACAGGTGCCCGTCCTCACGGCCCGTGCTGGTGCAGCCGTGGAACCACTGGTTGTCATACTTGAAGGGGATAGTGCAGGGTTTCCCGTGGGAGTTCCCCTGGATGGTGTAGACCTCTGCAAGGAGGGGAGCCGGGCCTTGGCATCGGGACCCCTGAGCCTCCCACCCCTTATAACCCAGGGAGCCAGGAGAGGGCAGGGGTCAGCAGAGGGGGGAAGGGCAGTGACATCAGACAATGGCTTTAAGCCTCCCTCTTCCACCAGAGGTCCTGCTGCCCATCCCACAGGGCTGGGGAGGGTCCTCCAACGGCCCCCATGGCTGTCCAAACTCCAGCTGGGTGAGGGGGTCTCCAAGTCACCCACAGAGGTCTGGGCCTGCAGGAATCCCTAACTCAGGTCCCTGGCCTGGGGCTCCACTGTGCACCCCTCCTCCCCAGGTTCCACTCAGGGTGGCTTTCAGGAAAAGGACCCCCCGGGATGGAGCTGCCCCCTGGGCGTTACCCTGGGGTCTCCCTAGAGGGCAGCCTAGGGAAGGAAATTTTACATTACGCACTTTCGTACTGATTGAGGTCTTTACATGTGTGTAAATTAATTTTGTAATTTTTTTAAAAAGTAAATTAGATGCTTTGACGTTCACTTTCTTACTCAAAAATGTTTCTCATTACAATTAAAGATGTGAGCTGCCGAGGTCTACAGAGGAAAAGGCCTTGTCATCCGGGAGCGTGTCCCTCGGGGCCCCAGTCCCCCTGACACTCGGCTGCTGGCAGCCTCTCACCGTAGTAGGGCCGCGCACAGAGATCCTCTTCACTGCCGTAGATGGACCACTGGCCACTGCGGGTCTGGTCGCCACGCTCGGGGTTGCCAGCCTTCGACGTGTTGCCAGCTCGGCCCCCCAGGAGCAGGTTCAGCTGGTCACCCAGGGTGCGGCAGTGCCAGCGAAGATTCATTGCCTCCCGGTCACATTCGTACATGCCCAGGGAGGCTGTGGTGTTGGTGCCCGGCCAGCCTGTGCCCAGGCACTGCATGGTGCCCAGGTTGAAGAGCCGGTTCCGGGAGACCCACTTCCAGCGCTGGGCAGGGAGACTGCTACTGCAGTGTGGGGAGACCCTGACTTGGCTGCCCTGGGCCTCCAGGCAGCCCTCCAGTCCGTAGCTGAAGATGAGGAAGACGTTGGGTTCTAGGAAGAAAGGCAGGACATGAAGCCATCACAGGGGCTCTCCTGGGTGGGCCCCTGCTGGCCAGTGCTACCTACGGACATTAACCAGGAGCCTAGAGGGGGATCTCAGCCCTCCGCCCCACCCCCCACAAGCAAACCCAACTCCACGGGCAAGTGAAGGTTTTGCGGGAGAGGTGCAGGCATTCACACAGCACATCGACACCTTTGCCCCAGTCTTCCTAGTAGCGTGGTTTTTCTGCCCAAGTTTTCCAGCCCGGAGTCATTGTCCTGCTCTACCCGATGGGCTTCATCCTTTCCTCCCATCTAGAATGTCCCCAAACCTTACTCACTGTCCCCGATACCCAACCTCTCAAGCCCCTGCTTGAAGTCCTTTGAAAGGCAACTCAGCATTCTTCAAATACAAGCCACACTCTTTACTCTGAGCCTCCAGATCCTATATGGTCTGGTCCTGCCTACCAGACTGGTATCAGATGAAACTACTCCCCCTGCTCGCTGACCTCCTTGCCCTGCCTCGAGCGGGCCTGACTGTCTTGCCTCAGAGCCTCTGCACTGCTGTCCTCCGCTTGGCAGTTCACATTTCAAAAAAAAAAAAAAGCCACATCTTTCGAGAGGCCCTCTATGACCTCCTACTTGAAAGCGTCCACAGTTACTCTCTAGCACATCCCCGGATTGTAATTCTCTTGACGGCATTTATCATTATCTGACCTTTTGTTCAGCGTCTGGATTATGTGTGTCTATTTTTTTCTCTTGATCATGGGTCACTTTTCCCTGCTGCCTGCATGTCTGGTAGTTTTTGTTATAAACTGGACATTGTAAACAGTGTTGTAAGGAGTCTGGATTGTTAAATCCCGCATGGGACCTTGTGGGTGACATATGCCAAGGAGCCGGGATTTGTCTTCCTAAAAAGAATGTTGCTTTGTTCGGGCATGCAGCTCAGTTACTGGTGAATCACCTGGATCCTGTAGAGGCTTGGTGTGAGGCTTGGCTAGGGTGGGGTTGTTTGGGTTTTGCCTTTAGTCTTAGGGTGTGTCTCTTAGCCTTCCATGTAATCATAGGTGAGGCCCTTCTGGAGTTTCAAAGGAAAACTATAGGCAATTACTAAGCCCCTCTAACTTGGTTGAACTTGAATTCTAAACATTTTCCTCGAACCAGGCGGGGGGGGGGGGGGGGGGGGGGGGGGGGG
>PVJC01009650.1:0-45385 GCA_004026665.1 Murina feae | reverse complement strand
GTGACTCCTAATTCGACTTCTTGAGGCGTCTTTGTGTGATTCGTGGGGTACATTACAACACAGGTATCAGATACTTCCGAAGGAGCTATGCAATAGGTTGAGAACCAGACAATGAGCACTATAAGTCTAGCTTTTATATGTAAAAATGCAAACTCTTTGTTATTCCTAGATCATTCACAGAATTATTGGGGAGTGCTCCAGTTTATAAAAAGCCATGCCCAGAAAAATAAGGAACACTTTGAACTAGAACTGTGATTTTTGGGGTAATCGAATATGATGGATCATGATGGCATAAGCCAATGAATGCCTCAGAGAATATTTGATTCAAGTGTCCCCAACCTCCACAATGACTTGCCACTATATAACTACCTGGAAATTAGCCACAAGTCTTTAAAAATAAGAAACTCCAACAAAATAAAATTTAACTATTTTCTTCAAGTTTTAGAGTTTTAAAAGAGAAATTGAACTATAAAGTCATATTATTTGCACATTTTAGTTTGTGGAGTGAGAGTCATACCTGCTAACTAAACTATATTGGATAACTAATTCAATGTGCATAACTGCCACTCCCTTACTTAAAGGGTTACTAAAAGTAGTGAATATAATGATTTTGTCTATAGAGGTAACTATACATAAGAAGGAAAATCATCATTTCAAATCACTTAACTGAATGAATGTACTCCCCTATATTCTCTAAAATATAATGCTTTAATTGTACATTCTCTAAGATTTATAACCACAGAAGTTAGGGAATGAGGTATCATCTGATACATTGCGTCATGAGGCATTAGTTGGGACCATATATAAATCAGAAACATAAAAAATTCCCAAGAGCAATATAATGGTAAAGTTAGAGTAATAAAATATTCTAATTCTTATACTAGAGGCCTGGTGCACAAAAATTTGTGGACTTGAGGAGTCCCTCAGCTTTGCCTGTACCTTCTTGCAGTCTGGGACCCCTAGGGGGATGTTCACCTGCTGGCTTAGGCCTGCTCCCCAGTGGATCAGGCATAAGTTGGCAGTCAGACATCCCTCTGGGAACCTGGGAGCCCTCGGGGGATGTCCACTTACCAGCAGGGAGCAGTATTAAACTGCAGTTGGACATCCTTAGCTCTGCTGAGGAGGTGGGAGAGACTTCCACCACCACTGCTGTACTGGCAACCATCAGGCTGGTTTGTGGCTGAGCAGAGCTCCCCCTGTGTGGAGTGCACTGATCACCTGGGGACAGATCCTACACTGAGCATTTGCCCCCTGGTGGTCAGTGTGCGTCATAGTGACCAGTCATTCCCAGTCATTCTGCTGTTAGGGTCAATTTGCATATTATCCTTTTATTATGTAAGATAGAGGCCTGGTGCATGGGTGAGGGCTGGCTGGTTTGCCCTGAAGAGTGTCCCGGATTATAGTGGGGTTCCTGCTAAGGTGCCCGGCCAGCCTGGGTGAGGGGCTGAGGGCAGTTTTCAAGCTGGCCACACCACCTTCAGTAAGGAGGGTCCTGCTGTGGTGTCTGGCCAGCCTGGGTCAGGGGATGATGGCTATTTGCAGGCTGGCCACCCTCCCCTCCCAGCAACCCAAGCTCACAGTGAGGCTGACTGGAAGCAGGTATCTGGGATTTACTTATCTTCTATAATTGAAACTTTGTTGTCTTGAGCAGAGGCTCCAGCCTGCCTGGGCAGGTGGGAAATTTGGCTTCCTCCATTGCTGGGGCAACGAAGCCTCCTGCTTGCTCCAGCTCCATGGCTGCCGACTGCCATCTTGGTTGGGTTAATTTGAATATTTTCACTCTGATTAGCTTGTGAGCATGGCTTGGGGTGCAGAGAAGGTGTGGTCAATTTGCATGTTTCTTTTTTATTAGATTAGATAGAGGCCTGGTGCATGGGTGGGGGCTGGCAGGTTTGGCCTGATGGGTGTCCTGGATCAGGGTGAGATTCCCTCTGGAGTGCCTGGCTAGCCTGCATGATAGGCTGAGGCCGTTTTCAGGCTGGCCAAGGCCCCCAGCAGGAACCCTCACCCCATAAGGGTGTGGCAAGCCTGGATGAGGGGTTGATGGCTCTTTGCAGGCTGGCCAAGGCCCCCAGTGATCCAAGCTCCCAGTGAGGCTGGCTGGAAGCAGATATCTGGGATTTATTTATCTTCTATAATTGCAACTTTGTTGCTTTGAGCAGAGGCCCCAGCCTGCCAGGGCAAGCGGGAAGCTTGGCTTCCTCCATCACCAGGGTAACCAAGCCTCCTGCTTGCTCCAGCTCCATGGCTTCTGGCTGCCATCTTGCCTGGGTTAATTTGCATATAGTCACTCTGATTGGCTGGTGGGTATAGCTTGGGGTGTAGTGGAGTGACATCAATTTGCATGTTTCTCTTATATTAGTATAGATATGCCCCCAAACATAAACTCATCATTCTACTCTAGTAAAATTCAGAGAAAGAGCAGCAGTAGTAGCAACAATGTTAGTTTTGATTGACCATTTACTATGTGCTAGGCCCTGTGCTATATATTTACAAATATTATTTTATTTAAATCTTGAAATAATTTTATCTCTAGAGTTTATGTTTTTTAGCACTCCTCTATATTACTGTTCCTAATCACAAACAAGATCTAAGAGAGACCTTCCAAAAAAGAGGAATCATCCATAAATACCCTAAGTATAATTTGATATCACTCTGAAATCGGACATGATAGTGCTACAAGAAATATATATATATATATTATACTAGTATAATATATATATATATATATGTTATTTAAAGTTCAGCTTCTCTGCATTCTTTGAATTCTTTGTCAATAAAGCACTGATATAAAGGGAGGAATGTATCTGTTAGAAATTTTTAAAACTTTAATGAATGTACAAATAAATATTGAATTAAAGAGAGCGTATAATCTTGCATTCACATGTTTTGCACTAATAGAACATCTACTTCCTGCATTTTACATGGCATATTGGTTATAACTTCTAAAAACTGGGCATGTTAAAGACAGAGCGTTCTGGGCATCATGCTCTAGACATGGCTGAATCATATCTGGGAAGGGACATCTCATCTGCTCTGTTATTTTTATGTGTGAAGAGCAGCTCTTCACAGTTATCAGAGTGGAAATTCTATCTGCTCCTTGCCATACATCCAGACTAGGAGCAGAAGCCACAGACCTTTAAAAATGCTTATTTGTTACAAGAAAATACAATACATTTTCAGAATCCTTAAATATTGAACTGGGAAAGATTGCAGAAAACTCTGTGCCACCAAGAACTAATAGAGATTATAAACATTATACAGAATGAGAAAACAAAAGCATCCTGAATATCCTTATTAAGTAAACTGACTCATTATTTAGTTTTAAAACATAAATTAGATTTGTTTCCGTTGCCTCTGATATAATTTCAAAGTTGGGCAGATAATTAGGAAATAGGAGGGCAGAATGCATGCACTGTACATGGTAGGGGCTCACAGAACTGAGGAGGCAGAGGGAAGGCAAGAACAAATTTAATTCTAGATTCATTTTAGAAAAAAAAATAATAGTTTATTAAATGAGAGGCAGATACACATACCTCTGACACCTCAAAGTTCTAAGCAGCTGCTATGGCATTTTAAGTTGTTAAATATGCATCATGGCTGTTTCTTCAGGCAGCCCTGTCAGCCTCCTCTTTTCATTGTCTGTCAAAATGAAATGGTAAGTAGTACTGACTTTTTTCGAGAACATTTTGGTTATTACAAATTCTCCCAAACATGCTTATTTGCTTGCAAAATATGTAATAAAATGGATATAAAGGCCAATACATACTGTGGTTACTCGGTACATATATTTTTGATTGACTTTCCTTTTCAGATGTTCATGATACTTGAAGGCAATGTGGAGTAGAGGTACATTTATTTACAAGTATTGTTATACTGGAAATTCAGCAAGCTAAACAGAAGATGCTGCAATTAAAGAGCCAGCAGAATTTGGAGTCTTTATTTCAAAAGCTGGGGCCATAGGAGGGCTCATGCCTCTCCAAACCTCAGGACCCTGAAATGAGTTCAAGGGTAAGCTTATAAAGGCAAAAAAACCACAACAACTATGTGCTGGGATGGGGGCAGTGAGACCTCATCTCAAGGCCTGGCCTGGCACCGGCACTGATAACTCCGTCTGGGAGTTGTGTGTTGTGCATGGTTTATGGCCTTTCTAAAATGCGAGTAGTACTTAACTAAACAGGTCTTGCAGGACCAGATAATTAAGAGGGGACAGTGACTAACTATAGGCTGATAAGAATGTACATTACTGGCACAGATTCAGATTGCCAGCTCTCAACCCCCCCCCAAAAAAAAACCCACAAAACCTTATTTTCCCTATTATTTATAGAAGCTATACAGAAGCTTACAGAAGCTAGGAATAGCAGTTACTTATCTGATTTAGTTACTTCCTGGAATAAACAGAACAAAGGACCATTTCTGTTTATAAGAAAATTTTAAATGGCAGTTCTTACAACATGGAGGTTATGGAAAAAAGATGGAGTGCCTATGGTTCAGATGGAGGGTGAGGGACAGGGTGGAGTCAGTCCTTTCAAGGCCCATTGTTCAGTATAAGCATAATTAATATGCATTAGTATATATATATATATATATATATATATATATATATACACACACACACACATTTGGATTTGCTATTATTAAATATCATTTTTTCTATTGATTCTATTTTATCTATGCCTACGAGGCTTACTAACTTTTAGAAACCTACAGGAGAAAAGCTAGTTTTATATGCCCTTGCTTGTTTTTCTTGCTGTTATTTTTTTCCCAAGAAGGTTTTTTACTAACCCCAAAGGTGTGCATTGTTCCAACAATTTAGTACTATCCTAGGGCTAGTCAATTGTAAACAGTCTGCTCTCTAAAAAAAACAGCCTAAAAATTGCAAGTGACTATGATAAGAAACTGGCTAAGGATATATTAATTTAAAAAATGAATTGTGAAACCTTATTATGAAATAAAATTTATTTTTTAAATCCACAATTCTCATGTGTTGTTTTTTTGTTTGTTTGTGAGAGTTAGAAAGAAAAATGTTAAATTCTGGACTAACGTCATTAAATATGGGCAATGACTTAAAATACTCTTTATAATTTTATAAAGGTAATTCTAGTCCTTGAGAAGTCCTAAACTAACAATTCACCAAAGTTTACAGAGATTGCTTTGCTCATGGGAGATGGGGGAGGGTGTATACATTTGGGTTTGCTGCCATTTCCCACAATTAAAGTGATCACCAAATGATAACATTTTAATATTTTTCTAAGAGTTACAAACTTTTTTGTAAAAAAAAACAGAAAATAGTTTTGGCTTTGTGGGCCAACTGTTGGACCTCCTGAAGTCTATCATTACTATAACTCACAGCAGCCACAGACAATACATAAATGAATGGGCTTATTGCAATAAAACTTCATTTATTAAAACAGGCAGTGGTTGCACTAGGCCTATGGACCATAGTTTTCCATGGGTTGGTTAAAATTAAACATTCCCTTGAAAAAACAAGAGTCTTGGGTAACTTTTTATGAAAACAAGTGTTTTATTTTATAAATTTTAAAGTACCATGACTAGTCTTTCTCTACATTGTCAACACGTTCAATTTATTTTATTTTATTTTTTACTGAATTCATGGCTTAATATAGTCGCTTAAAATGGTTGCAAAAATAGGAATTTTTATTTCTCACACAGTTACATGTCTTTCTAAAATTATTAATATTATCATTGTTGCTGCTGTTATCTCAGATTTCTAAATACTTACAGCTCTCTGACAGAACAAGTCAGTTTTCTTTTACCTTCTAGCAATTTCCTTGATCAATACACAGGTCAATACAAACTCTGAGGGACTGAACCCACTCTTAATCTTTAAAAATTTCCTGAAAAGAGTCCTCACGCATACAAATTATTAAATACTAATGCAACTAGAACAAACTACTGCAGTATACAGGCTACACGGTGAACGTACAATACTGAAGCTAATTTGCAAAATAATCTATGAAGAAGAATTTTGCAAAAAGAAAGCTTAAGACTGTCTTTGTATTATTCACAGTATACAACCTTCAATATATCAACCTGAATGTTGCTTCCTGCCTCTCTTCTTTTCTCTTGATGTTACCAGGAGGTAAGAGGTCCTTCATATGCATAAAGAGTCTATTTAAGGCATTGTACTAGAGTTAGCTAAGAGCTTTAGCTTGCTTAGTGAACATCTGGATTATAGCAGCTTGACCAGCTCCTCATGCAGACTGAGGCAGTGTTTTCTTTATTATCTTCTTATCATTGAAAGTGTACTTTGCCCACTTAGATGAATAGGAACCCACCTCTTCCTTCCACTAACAATAGCAGAATAGATCTATTAAAACTCTAAAAGTGTAAGTTAGGAAGATCTATCATGTAGCTTGCACTAAGAAAAGCCCACTTGTCACTGCTAATTTAGATTCTCCTTTTGCTACATCTCACTTACCCCACCTGGCAAACAAAGACATATTGGAGAGCGCTCCATGTGTTTCATCTGTGGTGCAACACATTTCTATAGTCAACCCTAAACTACATGCCAGAGTGTTAAATCCATGTGGCACACGGCAGTTCATGCCTTGATGATTAAGTACAAGTCTAATAGAAAAGATAAACAACCCATGGCAACTGCAGGACAGTGGAGAGATGTTTCCTTAATCGTGAAGAAATTACTACGTCCCATTCGCCACAGGTGTGCAGGTTTATGTTACCGGCATCCGCTGTGAATCACAGGAAGTTAATATTAGCATTCTACAACACCGATGGATGTTTATGGAAATAACTGTACACTATACGGTTTTGATTGCACAGGGAGGAAATAGTTATTTGGACTGCAATATTTCTTTTTCGTTGCCTCTCATTTGGCAGCTTATCCTACTCAGATATTGTCATCAATATGCCATACATAAACTTACATTCATCACTGGTACTTAGGCTTATTAACTAAGCAGCAATTATATTGTCATATGAAGATTATGGAAATAAATACAAACTGTGTGTTGCAACGTTTCCTTCTTTACAGCACAATGTGTGTTTTCGTTGTTGTTAATAACAAGTCATAATGGAAACAATCTGTCTGAAAGTATAAGAGGTGTCATGGAAGGCAAAAGCCGCATTTTGATGAAGATGCCTATTTATAGACATTCCTTTATGAACTTTAGCAACCCAGCATGCTCTAACATAAACATATTGAACACAAACTGCACAGGAAATGCAATCATACTATGCAATTTTATAAATTAAGGTCTGCTCTTTAGATAAAACCCCACCTCTATATTTTTTTTAAAAAAAATGGGTGATTTTTAGAGTTATTAGTTCCCACTAAAATAGTATTTAATTCCCTCAAGACACCAATGGTAACATGTTGCACACTTTTGGAGCCCTTTATTTGCCTGTGAAGGCTCCTTGGGACAGGCACCGCATTTGTGAGTCCCGTGCAGCTGAAAGCAGAACAAAGACAAGCAAAGCACCTTCCTGTTCATTACAGAACCTCCACAATCACTTTGTCAACCATATGGTGTCCCTAATACTCTCTTGGCAGTGCTTAGTATCTATAACAGGAAAGCTCGTACTTTCCTGATGAAACCTTCTTGGAGACAGTCCAGAAGAAATATTCCTGTCCACCACCCAAATGGTTAATGCTCTAAACTAGAGCCAGGGACCAGAATGCCATGTCTCATAGTCTGCTGCATCCTAGTGGGTCCATGAATGTGGACTACTTAAGACTTACAGATGTTGATAGTAAAAGTGGCCAGATTTTATATTTTTTAAGAGTAGAATTGAAAAGAGTCTGAGAGATAGTTCATATTTGGTGAAAAAATAGTAGTATTTTCCTAACCTGATACAATTCTTCCAACAAATATATAAATACATAGACATAGAATGACAATCACTTTACCTTGAAAAGAGAAAAATGAAACAAAATCAAAATCAGTTGCTACTATACCTGTAAATAGTAAGATGTAATATTCAAAGTACTGAAAGTTATCTTCAAGACATTCACCTTTACCAGGTTTACTGGAATAATTAAATTCTGCACTAATTTTCACATATGAACAGTGCTTTCGCATTCACTGTGCAATAGCGTCATAAAGCAACATGTTGGGACTGTAGGTGGACCAGAAATCAGGACTGGCCAATAAGAAACCCCAAGCTCTCTATTCAAGCACATGCCCTGAGGGGATCCAGATTGGTGAGGGTGCAGGCAGGGTTGAGGGACACCCCCATCTGTGCATAAATTTTTTGCATCAGGCTTCTAGTTAAAAATAAGATATTTGCAGATGATCAATTTAAGATGAAGTCATTTATCTTAAAATAAGATGAAGTCATTTATCTTACAATTTATCAGTTATATTGGGTGGGCCCCAACCCAATATAACTGTTTCCTAATAAAAGGGAAATTTTGACACAAGTGCACACACACAGGAGGATGCTACTAGTGTGTGAAGATGAAGACAGGGGTTAGGATGATACATCCCTAATTTTCAGAAAACTACATGAAGTTAGGAAAGGGGCATGGTACAGATTCTTCCTCACAGACCTCAGAATGAAACCTAACCTGCCAACTCTTTGATTGCAGACCTATGGCTTTCAGAACCGTGAGACAATATTTTCTGTTGTTTAAGTTGCCTGGTGTGGTCCTTTGCGCCAGCAGCCTTAGGAAAATAAACAGGAGACTGTATTCACCAACTGAAATGAGTTAAAAAAAAACTTTTATATATGAATCTAAGTTTAGGAGAGAAGCCTGGGCTTGACACTGTTTAAACAGCATTTGTATATAATACAATTGGACAAAGTGCTACATAATTAAAATAAAGCACACTAATCTACCATTATTTTTATGGATTCTGATTTTTAATTACAAAATGACCTATATATAGACCTATATTTCAATGCAAAATTAATCTTTCCATTTTCAAATTAGTCTTACTCCATACTAGTTTACTTTTGGCCTAGCCTACATTTCTGTTACATTACTTTTCCTATAAAACCAACATGAAAACTGCTTTGAAAAGATATTAATATATGTAATTATATATTTGTTCTTATATATATTTGTTCAACAAAAAACTAGCATTTGTTGAATAGCCACTATGTGCCAGGAATTGTGCTGTGAACATTACACACAGGTTATTTTAATTTTATAATGTCCTTTGCTAGCAAAAGACAAACCAGAATTTTTTAAAGCTACCCAATTTATAATTAAGTGAATGAGAGAAAATACGAATCCAGTCATGTACTGCATAAGAACATTTCCATCCAACCTGGACCACATACTAGTATAGGATGGTGGTCCCATAAACTTGTAATGGAGCCTATAGCCTAGTGAAGTTGTAGCCAGTGTACAGTCATAGCACAATGCATTACTAATAGCTATAACTATAGAATAATTTTTATGAATTTAGTGTAAGCTAAGTGTACAGTACAAAGTCTACAATAGTGTCAGTAGTGTCCTAGTCCTGGCCTGGGCATTCACTCACCACTCACTCACTCGTTCACCCAGAGCATCTTCCAGTCCCACATTCTCCATTCATGGTAAGTGCCATTGTTATAAATGTGTATTGTTTTTTTAAATCTTTTATATTGTATTTTATTGTACCTTTTTATGTTTAGACTAGAGGCCCAGTGCATGAAATTCATGCAAGCATAGACCCTCACAGCCTCAGCTACTTCAGACCTTGTGGCCCCGAATGCCTCACCCCATGTTCCCCCCTCCCCCACCTCTCCCACTGTTCATTCTGGAAGGTTGTTCCACTGTCCAGTCTAATTACCATATTAGCTCTTTATAGGATACTAGGGGCCCGGTGTACAAAAATGTGTGTACTCAGGAGGTCCCTCAGCCTGGCCTGTGCCCTCTCACAGTCTGGAACCCCTCTGGGGATGTCCACCTGCTGGTGTGACTGGCCAGCCTGGGTGAGGGGCTGATGGCTGTTTGCAGATTGGCCAAGCCCCCCAGTGGCGTCCCTCACCCCATTAGGGTGTGGCCAGCATGGGTGAGAAGCTGAGGGGCATTTTCAGGCTGCCCACAGTCCCTTCAGGTTTTGGGTCCCTACTGGGATACCTGGCCAGCCTGGGTGAGGGGCTGATGGCTGTCTGCAGGCTGGCCAAGCCCCCAAGTGGTGTCCCTCACCCCATTGGTGTGTGGCCAGCGTGGGTGATGGGCTGATTGGCGCTTTCAGGCTTTAAGGCTGCCCACAGCTCCCATTGACCCAATGTCCCAGCAAGGCTGTCTGGAAGCAGGTTTCTGGGGTTTATCTTCTATAATTGATGTGCTGTTCCTTTAAGCCGGGGCCTAGTAACAAAGCCTCCTCTCTGCTTAACCTCTCCACTTCTATAATGAGACAATGTTACACTTAGTAGTCAGGCCAGGCCTGCTGTTTCCTTCAGCTGCGGACACTTCTATGATTGATATTTTGTTGCAAATATGTTTTGCCTGGAGCCAGAATAAGCAGAGCCACCACAAACAGTTTCAGTTTCACTCCTGCTGCAATGGAAGCTGCCATTTACTCAGGTCTATAAGTGGCAACCTCCATGTTGGCTGGGCTAATTTGCATACAGTCACTCTGATTGGCTGGTGGGTGTGGCTTACCCGCCCTGAAGAGATGGCTAATTTTAATATTATGCTTTTATTAGTTTAGATATTTAAATATGCATATGTCATTGTTACAATTGCCTACAGTATTCAGTACACTGATGTGTTGTCCAGGTTTGTATCCTAGGAGCAATGGGCTGCAACAAATATCCTGAGAGTGTAGTAGTCTATATCATCCAGGTTTGTTTCAGTGCATTTAAGTGCATTCTGATGTTCCCACAATGGTGACATTGCCCAATGACTCAGTTTTCAAAATGTATCCCTGCCATTAAGTGGTATGACTATAGATGTGATGTCAAGCACAAGGTAGATTTTCAATAAATTTCCTAAATGGGTGGGTTATTCATCATAAAAACTATTGTTATTATCAAGAAAGTATAAACATTAGATTAAAAGGAATGTGTATGTGTATCATTTAGTCTTTCTAGTTATAATCAACAATTTTACTTTAGATGCTAGAAACAGGAATTTATTAAGTAGATGCTATATAAGCTACATATATCAACCGGAGATCTATGAAATCAGATAAGTGGAATTTATAGGCTTAGGTTCAATTTACTAAACCATGTGCAGAAATCTTCATGAAAGAAAACTACTACCACCCTTGATTGATATTCATCAGGTGTTATGACTTTCTCTCCTGCCACTATTGCCTGGGAAACTTCATTCTATAGGCTTCACTACTGTTGCTGGCCACTGTAGGAGAGAGATCCGTGGTGCCTGTTTCTGGTGTTTCTGGGTCCAAATCAGCATAAATGTCACTGATTGGCAAAAGTAGATCATGGGCCTGAGTTTCCGTTACAAGGAAACCTGAAAAAGCAGAAATCGGGTGTATAGAGGCAGAATTGTCTCTTATCACAATAAGATCCTTATGGTGAAATATTCCCAAACATGCAAAGGAGATTTAGATGTTGCATGGCCATAAGGAATGACATTATCAAACACACTGGGCAGAGACCGTGTCTTATTAACCACATACATACACTATATGAGATGCTTAGTTTAATATTGAACAATAAAGAAAAGAAAGAATGACACCAAATAAATGAAATTCACTTCTGGTTTTTAATTGAAACTTTAACCAAGGTTCACAATTTTGAAGCCATGCCAAAATTTTGGTTAGATCTATAAGTAGATGGGGTCAGTAGTAGTTTGATTCTGTTTGCTCTAATATTGGACAACTACTTAGATTGAGATGTATATTAAAAATTCAAGTGTTTTGTTTATTTTATGAATAACTATGACAAATTATTAGAAATATGTTATTCCCTGGCTCCCGAAGCAGTAATTTCTCATATGAATTCAGTTGTTAGTGAAATAAGGATTCAGCAAAATCAGTGTCGTAGTATTTTTGCCTAAGTTATCAGACATGTTTTTGTGTCACTTCAGATGTAATTGTCAAGTACAGTTTGTATTGCTTTGCTCTTTGCCATATCCTTTCTTTGGCCTTTCCTTCCATATGCTCGTCTCTCTCCTGCCTATGGTTTTCTATTTCTGTCTCCTTTTCAAATAGAAAGAAAAAAAAATATCACTTTGCCTGCTGTGCACTAAACTGCATAAGGAAATTATATCCATCAATTTTATCCCTTGGCACCATTCTTCCTGGTAATATATAGCATGCTACTAATTTTCAGGTGAATACAATGTCCTTGCCACCTGCCTCTGGATATATGGAAGTAATCTTTCCTTCTGTATACATTTTTTCACTGTTTTGTAGTACTTTTAAGGAAAGAAATTGAATCTTTCCTTTGTCTTTCTGTTTTCTGAAGGACAGAAAGCTAGAGCATTTGTCCACTGGTCCATGAGCCCATTGGTTGAAAGTTGGCTTCAAAGAGCATTAACTCTTCTTCCAGACAGTACTTCCGTATGGACCAGGAGGGACAGAGTCAAAGAATTTGGAGGAGAAAAAATGAACAAACACACTTTTTAACTTAACAAGATGGGACTGATCTCACATAGCACTGCCCATCACAGTAACATCTGATATCAGAGATAAACTATGGGGAGGTCAAATATAAAGGCATGTTTTGATGCAGCAGCCAGTTCTAGAATTTTCCTTCACCTAATAGCTGATTTTACCAAGCCTTCCTTCTAATTAGTGCTCATCATCAGCTTGGACAGCCCAATGAGTTTGGAGATAGTTATTGTCTTGTGTGATAGTCTTCAAATTCTAAAACTTATAATCCAATCAAACAAAATCAGCACTGGAAATATCAGAGTTAGGAATTTACAGATATTTTCTATTCACTATTTGAAGCAGTTTTGTTCTTGCTTGCATTCCAAAGGCCAGAAGCTGGTGATGAAAAAAGGAGTGTGGTGTAATTTAGACTCCTAGTTGTCTGAAGTCAACACTTTTTATTGATCCATATGCTATTACTTTAAATACAAGTTCCAGGCATTAAATAATCAAGTGTCTTTAGGAGTTACACAAGTCATGTACTAGTATATGGATGAGGGGAGACAAGGTGGATACTTTGCCAAACATGCTCAACTATCAGGGGGCTGACATTGATCGGGGGAGGGACCACAGAGAGTCATCAGCCAGGGGAGGTTGGCTGTGGGAGTGCACTGACCACCAGGGGGCAGTTCCTGCATTGAGCATATGCCCACTAGTGGTCAGTGCATGTCATAGTGACCGGCATTCTAGTGGTTCTGGTCATTCCAGTCGTTTGGTCATAATGGTCGCTTAGGCTTTTATATATACAGATGATATTATCAACTATAGTCACCATGTTTTTCATTATATTGTTAGACTTATTTCTCTTATAACTGAGGGTTTATATCTTTTTAACAACTTCTTCCTATTTCTCCCACCCCCCAGCATCTGTCAACCACTTTTTCTTTATTTCTATAAGTTCTCATTTTTATTTTTATTTTTAAGATTCCACATGTAAGTGATACCATGCATTATTTGTCTTCCACTTTCTAGCTTATTTTGCTTAGCAGAATGTGCTCCAGCTACCCTCATGCTGTTGTAATGGCAGGATTCTTTCTATATATTTTTTTAAGGCAATATAACAACTAATTTTCATTTTTTGTCCTATTTGTCACATTTTCTTTATCCATTATCTATGTATGTAAACAACATATCTGTCAAAGGATAAATGCATAACAGCTTTTCTTTCAATTTTTATTGCTACCAGCCTTATTGCTCCCAAACTTGTCTACATATTGGAATAACTTGGGGAGCCCCCCCCAAATACTAATAATTTTAGTCCATACCCAGGGATTGCAATTTAATTGATTTAATTGTTTTAATTTGGTGGTTCTCAAATTTGGAACATTTGTAAAAAATTTCCAGGTGAGCCCTAACTGGTTTGGCTCAGTGCATAGAGCATCGGCCAGTGGACTGAAAGGTCCCAGGTTCAATTCCAGTCAAGGGCATGTATCTTGGTTGGGGGCACATCCTCAGTGGGAGGTGTGCAGGAGGCAGCTTATCAATGTTTCTCTGTCATCGATGTTTCTAACTCTCTATCCCTCTCCCTTTCTCTCTGTAAAAAAATCAATGAAATGTATTTTAAAAAATTTCCCAGGTGATTCTAATGTACACACAAATTTGGAGACTCCTGTGATAGTTCAACATTGTAGCTACTTTATAGATATTCCCTGAGCATTGGAAATCTTGCTAAGTGCCTATATCTCATAGAAAACAGTAAGTACACAAAGATGTTTTTAGCAGTCCAGATTTCCTTAAGGAACAATGGCTGAAAGGAGTTCATAGAAATAACTACAATAAAGAAAGATACATAAAGAATAGTAACTGGGGTATTGAAGCATATATCTGAGATAGTAACTCTAAAGAAATCCTATATGTTCCAGTGAATTTGGAGCCATAACACTCTCTTCCTCTCATTGAAGCTCTGGCCTCATCCACATTAATGTGAGAACAAAACACAAGGCATTTAATGTATTGGGAACCACATTATAGCAATCCTATGTAGGAAGCAAAGTGTTACAATATTGTTTTATAAATAGTGTATGATAAATGCATATAGTAATTCTCCATTATTGGTGGTTTCACTTTCTATGGTTTTAGTTATCTGTGATCAATGGTCAACTGTGGTTGAAAATATTAAATAGAAAATTCCAGAAATAAACAACTCATAAGTTTTGAATTGTGCACCATTCTGTCCCACTCCATCCTATCCATGAAATGAATCATCCTTTGTCCACCATATGTACTCTGTATATGCTACCAGCCTATTAGTCACTTAGCAACCCTCATGGTTATCAGATCAATTGTTGCACTATGGCAATGTTTCTGTTCAAGTAACCCATTATTTAATAACTAGAGGCCCATTGCAAGAAGAGTCCTGCAAGAATAGGGCTTCCTGAGCCGGAGCAAAGCAATTTCAATTTTCCTTCTCCGCTGCCTTGCTTCCTTCCATCTCTGCTGCCTCTGCTCCCTCCCTTCTCTGATGCCTCGCTCCCTCCCTTCTCTGATGCCTCGCTCCCTCCCTTCTCTGCTGCTTGGCTCCCTTCTGCAGCACTTAGCTTCCTTCTAGACGGTCTTCAGTCTTCGCTCTGCTCCTGTGTATACAAATAAACCGCCATCTTGGCTGGGTTAATTTGCATATAGTCACTCTGATTGGCTGGTGGTCATGGCTTGGTTGGAGGGCATGGCTTAGGTGTCTCAAAGTGATGGTTAATTTGCATATTACTCTTTTATTAGATTAGACTAGGGGCCCAGTGCACAAAAATTTGTGCATTTGGGGGGGAATGGGGGGGTTCCTCAGCCCTGCCTGTGCCCTCTTGCAGTCTGGGACACCTTGGGGGGGGGGATGTCCACCTGCTGGCATGCCTGGCCAGCCTGGGTGAGGGACTGAGGGCCATTTTCAGGCTGCCCACAGCCCCTTCAGGATTTGTGCACTGGGGCATGGGAAGGCTGGTGAGTTCAGGCCTGGACATTTCCCACCAGAGGACCCATGATTGCACACACCTGGTGGGCCCCAAATGCTGAGGGGACACACCTGGTGCAGAGCTGGGTGGCAAGCCAGGGGCAGATGCTGGTGCAGGATTCCTCAGTGGGGCCCTGCTGCTGAACAAACACACCGGGGTGGAGCCGGGCAGCAGACTGGCTTTGGATGCTCTGCACTGTGCAGCAGACACTCCCACATGCCCTGCGGAGGCCCCCAGGGGGCGGGTGAAGGCAATGGACCCTGGACGGGTGCTCTTGCATGCCCCCGAGGAGGCCCCTGGGACGGAGCCACACAGTGGACCCAGGACAGGTGCTCCTGGATGCCCTGCGGAGGCCCCCAGGGCAGAGCCAGGCAGCAGATCCAGGACGGCTGTTCCTGCACACCCCACAGAGGCCCCCAGGGGGCGGAGCCAGGCAGTGACCCAGGATGGGAGCTCCTGGATGACCCGAGGAGGCTCCCAGGGGGCGAAGCCAGGCAGCAGACCCAAGACAGCTGCTCCTGGACACCCCATGGAGGCCCCTGAGGGGTGGAGCCTGGCAGTGGACCCAGGATGGGCACTCCTGGATGCCCCAAGGAGGCCTCAGGCCAGACACCCCCCCACTGAGCTGGCATGCCTGGCACAGCTGTGCCGGCCAAAGAGGCTCCCAGTGCAGAGCTGCCCTGCCAGCTTCCATCTTGGTTGGATTAATTTGCATACAGCCGTTCTGAGTGGCTGGTGGGCGTGGCTTGGCTGGTGGGCATGGCTTAGGTGTCTTGGGTGATGGTCAATTTGCATATTACTCTTTTATTATATTAGATGACTCCACAGTGCCAAAATAGTGATGCTGGTAATTCAGATAAGCCAAAGAAAACTGTTGTTTGTTTTTACATGAAAAGGTGAGTACAAATATAAGGTATTATGAGAAAGAGACAACATTTACATAAATTTTACTATAATATATTGTTTAAATTATTCAATTTTATTATTACTTATTTTTCATTGATCTCTTACTGTGCCTAATTTTTAAATTAGACTTTATCATAGGGATGTATATAGAGTTCAGTACTATCCATGGTTTCAGGATTTTGGAACATGTTTCTTGAGAATAAGGTGGTCTACTGTATTTTATTGTGCTTGATAAAAAATAGATACAGAGGCAGAGCAACATCAAACAGACTGTCAAATTACAGCAACAAGGACAGGGACGTTGGGGGGGGGGGGGTACCAGATCAGCCAAGGGACTTTTGTGTATGCATTTAAGCATAACCAATGGACACAAAACACTGGGAGGTAAGGGAGGCTGGGGGAAGGGCAGGGGGAAAAAGAGATATATGTACTAATCTTTGTAAAGCTTTATGTAATTTAAAAAAATGTGGAAAAAAATTAAAAAAAAGAAATATTTTTTAGTTATCATTAGTTCAATACCAAGGAGATTCTAATAAATATTTCTCATGTCACAATTATCTCTTTTTCTTTTATACAGCTTAAAACTTAGTAAGGCACAACTGATAAAAAAGGAGACATTTAATATATATTCATGATCCATCCTGATTTCATGGCCACTTAAACCTGATAAATTATGAGAAGTATTTTACAAATAGTAATAAGGATACTTACAGTTCAATACAAAAATGTGTTATATTGAATAGAATACAGTCTTTCAAAGTAGTTACTATTAGATCCAAACTCTGAACTTTAGGTAGCATATATATTTATTTATACTTTTTACATTTGGGAAAAAGCATTGAAAATGATAGTTCAATTTTGTTGCTCTATTTGACACTGACTGACTTTCTTACCAAGATATATACTTATTTTCCTTTCCCAAGTGTCTACTTCTAATTATTTTCATTCTTTTGCAAAAATAAAGTTCATCATTTAAAATTATATGCTTTTGAAAGAATTTACATAATTATACATAAAACATAAATTACTAAAAAATTTTGTCATAGTGGAAATATGTGACTTTTTATAGACATTCAGTAAAGATTTGTCATCTGAGTAAAAACCTAACAGAGGCCAGAGACACCATCAATTTTTTTAAAAATTTAAAGTTAACATATTAAATATTAATTTAATAAATATTTACTGAGAACCAACTGTTAAATAGAGGCAGATGTAGAAATTGAAACACAGAGATGGAGATGACCCCCCAAGGATCAAACTGGAGCAAAATTTAAAACACTCTGCCTCTAATTTAAAGGTCTGTACAACAGTTAACTAACACCCCCTGCACTTGCTGTTGGATCAACTTCTCTAAATCATCTTCTCAACATTTTATTAAAAACTAGAGTCCTGGTGCACAAAATTCATGTACTCAGGGGGCTCCCTCAGCCTGGCCTGCACCCTCATAGTCAGGGAGCCCTTGGGTGATGTCCAACTGACAGGGGATGGGCCTAAGTCATCAGTCTGACATCCACTGAAGGCTCCTGGAGTGCTAAAGGGTGCAGGCCGAGCTGAGGGAACCCCTCAAGGACACCCCCTAAGTGCATGAATATCATGCACTAGGCCTCTAGTATTGATATAAGGCATAATCCATAATGTAGAAAAATGATAAACTGCAAAATGAGATATACAAAATTATGAACTTAGAAAACATTTGAATAATATTCATTGTGTTGCTTAAAAAGAAGGATTTAAACAAGAGTAATTTGCTTTTCTTAAAAAATCAAGGAAATGTAGAAGTTGTTGGTTTTTTGCTATTCTGGTATCTCAAAAATGGTCACACAATGATGGCCATCCTTTCAGTCATATTCCAGGTTCAGACAAAAAGAGTAGCAAAGAGGAAAGGCTACTACAGCTGTATTTGTCAAAGCAAAGACTTCTTTTCTTTCTTTCTTAACAGACAAGAGGGTCACATGACTACCTCTGGCTGTAAGGAGGCCTGAGGAATTGATGAACTAGTTTGCCAGTCTATAGTGTCTATCTGATATATGAATTCACAGGTGTATATTGGCTATTTTACTCCACCTGCACATTTTCAAGCACCAGCAGAACAGTGTAATAATAATTATTATCCATATACTTTTGCTTTCCATTGTGAAGTATATGTTTAAAGTAAAATAAACAAAATGAATAAATAATGTAAAGAATACCTTAGATTCCAAAGTAACTACAGTTCAAAAATGAAATCTAAACCATCATAATATGGTGCCTTGACTAGCTTCTATCCCTTTAAGATTTTTTTAAGTAATAAGAAAAGTTTGAAGAAAACTACCATTTTAAAGTTGCAAGCAGTTATTCTTTAAATTGTGACTTAAATCCACTTTTGTGAAAGCAATTTGAGAGAGTTCTCCAGTTACACAGATGTAAAGAAAGAAAAGTATTTACCCATTGTTCTTGGATAAAACAGCTAAGTGACCATTTTCTTAAAGTCCAATGTGAAGTGTTCTGGTTTGATAACATAAATTACTTTGAAAGACTAACTGACCACAGCAGAAAATGGCTTCCTTTGTAGGTGCCTTGGAAAAAATAATGGAATACCTGGTCATTAGAACCTGTACAATAGGAACCTAGGAAAGCCCTTTAATACACAGAGACATAGTTCTTCAAACCAGCAGATGGGAGCACAAGTAAATTTTGTTTGAGAATTTGAAAGACAGATGAAATGCCCATTTATGAATAAGCAGGTCAGACCAGGTTTTCTTGTTCCAGCGATAGTTCTTATCTAATATACAGATACTAGAAATTGTGTTATTTTGAGACAGAACTTTTATCTCAGGCATACAGAGCTACAATTCTGGTGCTTTAGACAGTGCTGAGCATACCACAGTAGTGTGAGTACTTAATCTGTTAAGTTAATAAATGAACAGATAAATGAATTTATAAAATACTAGGGGCCCGGTGCATTAAATTCATGCACTGAGGGGGGTTTCCTCAGCCAAGCCTGCTCCATCTCACATATTGGGAGCACTCAGGGGGTGTCCTACTGACAGCTTAGGCCCGCTCCCTGCTCCCCTTGGGGAGTGGGCCTAAGCCACAGTCTGGCCTCCCTTTGTGGGAGGCGACCAGGCTAATCAGGGGAAGCCACCAGCACCATCACCTCACTGCTTCAGCCACTGCCAATAACCACAGCCACCAAGGTGTTTTCATCAACACAGACTACAGTCCCTTCACCATGAAAAAATGACAATTTTCTTTAGGCATTTTCAAGATGTATCTTTCATAGGATATGATATTTCTTTCTTGCTTTCTTTTTTTATCCTCACATGAGGATATAATTCCATTGATTTTTAGAGAATGTAAAAGAGAAGGAAAAACAGAGAGAAACACCAAAGTGAGAGGAACACTTTGATTGGTTGCTTCCTGCATATGCCCTGACCTGGGCCCCAGCCAGGGAGGAGCCTATAACCGAGGTCCATGTCCTTGGTCAGAATTGAACCCAGACCCTGCATTCAGCAGGCTGAGGCATTATGCACTGAGCCAAACTGGCAAAGGGCAGGATATGACATTCCTTAGCCCTCCAGCAGTGGACCTTCATTTTTTTTCTCCAGGAGTGTGGTGGAAAAACCCTAGATCACCTTTAGGGATTCTTATTTCCCAAGTTACTAAGAATATTACCAGTGGCATACAGGGAGCTTAGCCAATGAGCAGTCAGAAAAGGCGTTTCCTTTGTAGTTCATTCTGATCACCGGCTCCACCCCTGCCCCTCTAATTCCAGCTCCACCCCTGCCCAGGCCTATAACCTCTGGCTCAGGATGCAAGCCTGGGCAGAGGACCCCCAGACCCCTGCATTGCTGGCTCTGCCCATGCCCAGACCCCTACGATTGTAGGCTCCGCCCCTGCCCCTTCGATCTCTGCTCTGCGAAGCCCAGGCCCCTGCAGTCTCTGGCCTTGCCCCTGCCCAGGCCTGAGGACTCTAGCTCAGGCCTTATGCTTGGGTAGGGCACTCCCATACCCCTCTGATAACAGGCTCTTCCCCTGCTCCCTCCAATCACTGGCTTCGCCCTTGCCCATGCCTGAAACCTCTAGCAATGGCCTCTGGCCTGGGTAAGGGATCCCCAGCCCACTCTGATCACCTGTTCTTACCCTTGGGGCCCCCGCCTTCCCTGCCACCTGCCTATCTAACAGGCCTGACCACTTTAATGGCGGGCTGAGCTGGACTGGGTGCCACCATCTTGTGGTTATGGGTGCCGCCATCTTGTGGCTATGGGGGGTGTCCATTTTGTGATGGAGTGAAGCCTAATTTGCATATTACTCTTTTATTAGATAGGATGAGTGAACAGAGTACCTCCAAAAGTTAATGTGGTGCAGCAAAAGCTAAAATTATGGAAAAATTGATAATTTTAAAAGCTAGAATTAATTTCAATTAAAATTTGATGAACTAATAAACATTCTATTTAAGTGTTAAATAAAAAGCAAGATACAGATGCATGTATAATGAGATCTTAATGATATAAGAATTCAGGCTTAGTTTTAAAAATAAATGTAAGAATATGAAATATATTTTAAAGGAAGATAATACAAATATTATTATAAGGTAGAACAGATATTAATCTTATTTCTGGGAATCTCATTTTTATTTTATGTTTTATTACTGTATTTTCTGGTGTATAATACGACTTTTTAACCCAGGAAAATTTTCTCAAAAGTCAGGGGTCGTCAATGGAACCAGACAGAGACAGCAAGTGTCTCTGGTTGGCTCCTTTTTGTTTTGGGGGAAGGACGGCCTACTCTTGCACAAATTCCTGGCTGAGCTCCTTGATGTCTTACTGAACTCCAAGAAAAGGCTGACCTATAAAGGGGCAGCCTCTCCCTAGCCACAAAGTTTTTAAGATGTAAAAACATCCTTATCTATAGAAAAAAAAACTATAAACAATGCAAAGCACATTTTAGGCTAAGCTTGCTATGAATTTCTTATTGTCCCAATTGCCAAAGCAAGTCACTTGCCCATGTTCATATATGATGAGGTCCAGATAAATGTAAAGCTGTAAACTAGTTCAACAGCATATTGAAATATCTTTGCACATTTTGTCCCAAAATCCTCAAGCAATTTTCTATAATATAACCAAAACCCAGTGATATGGCTACACCATAAAACAGGACTACATTATAAAATGTTGAAACTTTTCTTATCACCAAATAATATGATTTTAATATGGTTATTAAATGTTTGGTATATGCAGTGACATTTTCTATTTTTATCACCTTTCTCAATCTCTTTATTTCATCCTGACATTCTTCAATACTGTAACAAAATCATGCAAGAATAAGGGGTACATATGAAAGCCACTGTGGAGACACATTCAGGACAGGCATACAATGACATAGAATTGTTCACACTGTGAAGACACTATGCTACATCTCTTACTGGCAGCAGTCTCCCAGGAGCACATGCCCTTTGTGACATTTGGCACACTTATCAGTTTGTATAAAAGTGATTCTTGCATCCTAGCATTTGTATTTGGATTATAACTAAAGAATTTTCTGGTAAGTCATTTTATTAAACAATGCTTCATTGAACTAGGGAGATATATCTACCCTAATAAAAGAGTAATATTGAAATTGACCATTTCTCGGGGATGCCTAAGCCACGCCCACCAGCCAATCAGAGTGGCTGTATGCAAATTAACTCAGCCAAGATGGAGGCTGGCAGCACAACCACGGAGACAGGTGCAGAGCAGGTAGCAAGGTGTGTGGGGTGGATGGGGCATGTGGGGCGAGTACAGGCCAGGCTGAGGGACTCCCTGAGTGCACAATATATTGTGCACCAGGCTTCTAGTATATATATATATGGTTTTAAATAAGTTTTAGCTGAAAACATTGCATTAATAGTTATGTATGTTCTATGAATCTGGGATATTAAACACTAAGAGACATTTCTCTAAAAGAATGTTAACAAGAGAGATATATGTCAAGGGCCAGCATGTAAAGTTAAGGGTTAAAATATTATCTTACTAATTAATTCTAGGTCAATATCAAATTTAAAATGAATCCTATTTTGTGTACCAATATAAAATTTAAATACTGCAATTATAAGATTTATTATATTGGAGGTGTTAAAATCTATGCATTCAGGTTGTTCAATATGGCAGAATCATCCTATATAATAAAAGGCTAATATGCAAATCAACCAAACATGAAAGAACTGGTTGCTATGATGCACACTGACCACCAGGGGGCAGACACTCAATGTAGAAGCCAGGATCACAGCTGCCAAGTGCAGTGGAGGTGGTGGGAGCCTCTCCTACCTCCTTGGCAGCACTAAGGACCCCTCAGAGGGAATGTCCAGGACTAGTGGGCCTAAGCCAGCAGTCAGACATCCTCCAAGGGGTCCCTTACTGTGAGAGAGCACAAACCAGGCTTAAGTACCTCCCCACTGCCCAGTGCATGAATGCCGTGCACTGGGCCGCTAGTATAATATAAACATGGTGGTAAGAAATATAATGCTGTTGATTTATTAGGGCAGCATTATGTTGAGCATTACAAAGAAAATTCCAAATTAAAATATGGACTTTAAAACCAAAAGAGACAAAAAGCCACTGGATAATTCTAAGTGGGGAACTTTCCTGAGAGAATTTTCACTTTAGAATATGTAATTTTGTCAGCACTACAAAAAAAAAAAAGGATCAGTGATTCAGACAGAGGTATTGGGCCAAAACTGAAAAGCCAGTTCTTAGTTATAAAGCAGGGGAACGATCCAGGTAAGGATGATGGCAGCCTGGACTAGAGTCGTGACAACGGACTTGGAGAAGAGTGAAGAATAGGTTTCAAGAGTTAGAGCCCGGGCTAAAACCAGAACACTCATTCATGTATTCACTAATTCAATAAACCTTTACGGATGATATCCTAGGCACTGAAGTTACAGAATAAAAGACTTAATCTGGTTTCCTGAGGAGCTCTTGGTCTGGTGAACAAATCTTAGATGGATTGACACACTTCCGTTTCAGTCTGTCATGTGATGTTTCAGCTCCTTATTATTGAGGGGAAAATGGTTTGGAACCTTAATACTGTGGGAAAAATTAGGCCTTAAAAATCTCTCCAAAGTGGTCCTCCTTGAAGCTGTCTTCTAGCCTTCTGGGGGGAGAGATGTAGCATGAAAGACAAGCTGAGCTCTTGTTGTTGACTCTTCTCTTCCAAGTAGGTGGAAGGCGTTGAGTAGAAAGATTCATCATCTCCTCTAGTTCTGGCCTTTGAAAAAGCACCAGCATTTGAAGTTCTTCTCTGTTCCATGGATTCTCTTTATTATTTTACTCCTACCACCACTGTTATTACTACATTAATAATAGACATGAATTCCAAATGATGGTGCCAGGCTGTGGAAATTCTGAAAAATTGCATGCCTTATGTCATTAAAATACTCATCTGATTCATCGGGTTTGTTTGTTGTTTGTTTTTAATACACGGGATGGGAGAGGTGGAGTTCAATTAGTTTTCTATAAAATCTTGCTGTTCGGGATGAAAATAGTAAAGTCATTTATTATTGCTCCCTACTGCTTCTTCCTGAGGTGTCTGAAGTTAAACAGAGAAGAGGAGCAGCTGTAGTAAAAGCAGCCGTAATCCCTCTTTTAGACAAATCGAAACATCCCCCAAATAAAAGCACCATTATCCACATGCTCTCAAGCAGCTGATGTGGCAATTCAGGCCTCCAAAGCTAAAAGGTGAGAAGAAAAAATGACAAAGCGAATCAAAATAGATTAATAAGAGGATAAAGTAAAAAATCTCCTAGGGTGAGCCTCTGAGCATCTGCTTGTGTATATGGGGGTGGAAGAAAACTGTCACTAATCTAATTGGATTCCACAGGGACTCATTGAGCACTTAACAGGAAAGCCCGCACTTAGCACTATCTCACTTCCACTGGGAGCAAGAGGACTGTGGATCACTCAGGATCACAGCACACCATGGCCAACATCCACAGGATCAGAACAGTGCCCAAACATTCTTTCTCCACATGAAACAACTGCATCATGTTTGAGTTGATTATACTATCTATCATCAAATCATTCTACCTCATCTAGCAAGCATCATTCAAGATCAGTGGAGGGGGCAAGAGAACAGCAAACTCTGCTATCACTAGCTACATCCCATAAAGAATGAATATAAAAAGGAAAGAATAAAAGAGGTGTAGTGTACATTTACAATGTTCCAAGCACTGTTCTGAGTATTTTATGGTTCTTAATTCATGGAATTCTCACAAGGGCTCAGTGGCAGGTAAAACTTTGGAGGAAATTAAAGGACATAAAGATCAGTAAGTTCCAGGTCACAAAGTTTGAAATTTTAATGTAATGTTACATAGCTTTCATACCACCAACTGCCCTTCTTATCATTTTTAAAAATTTATTTTATTTTATTTTTCAGAGAGAAAGGAAGAGGGAGAGAGAGAGCTAGAAACATCAATGATGAGAGAGAATCATTGACTACCTTCTGCACGTCCCCCACTGGGGATCGAGCCTGCAACCCAGGCATGTTCTCTCACTGGGAATCAAACTGTGACCTCCTGGTTCATAGGTCAACACTCAACCACTAAGCTATGCTGGCCAGGCAGCCCAACTTATCATTTGAGACAAGAAACACAGCGTCAAAAACATTTTTATATTGTTTTCCATGTTTGTATGTCATCAAGATTAGGGTTTTATTTTATGTCAGAGCCACCAATATGTCAAGTCTTATGCATCAGAGGTTATTAATATAGCGTGAACTGATTCATTTACTCATCCATCACATCTTAGTTGATATTCTTATTGCATGGCATAAGTTTTTCCAGGGTTTGGGATAAAGCAGTGAGCACTACACTTTTTTGCACTTTGGTGGCAAAATTCTACCAAAGTATTGGAAAGTTAATATAAAAAATAGATGTATATTTATGATAGTTTAGGAACAAAGATGGAATGAGACTAGAGAGAAGATAAGGGAGTGGGAAATCTTTTAGGCCAGGTGAGCAATAAAGGCTTCTCTGTGGAGATAACATTTACAGGATCTGAATTAAGATGAGCCATGAGACATGCAAATATCTAGGGGATAAACATTTTAGGCCAAGAATAAACAAATCTATTGGCTGAAAGGTGAGAGTAGGTTAAATATGTTTAGGAAACAGTCAGGAGGGTGGTATAGCTGGAGAGAAGAAAAGGCATGAGTAGAAAGTGAGGTCATGGAGGTCATGGCTATATCATACAGGGTTCTATAAACATGAGAAAGGTGTGATATTTTATTCTAGGTTTTATAGAAAACTCCTGGAGGGAATTGAGTGATGAAAAATAAATTGTAACACATCAGAGGAAGCAGGGAGGACAATAAAGAGTCCACTGCAAAATTCCAAGCCATCTATGGCAGTGGCATGATCTACAGTAGCAAAGATAAATATAATGAGAAGTATTGAGATTCAGAATCCATTTTAAATGTAAAGCTGACAAAATTTTGAGTAAGGGTAAAGGAGAAAAGTCAGATATAACTCCATTTTTCTTAGCAACTGGGTAAAGTATTGAACTATATCCTTAAATAGAGAATTCTTGGGGAGATGAAAGTTTGTGCTTGTGAACATGTATGTACATGCATACATGCACATGTGTGCATGTGTGGGTGGGTGTTTGGGGAAACAAGGGCTCTGGTCTGGGACATACTGGAGACCCTGGTTAATGTCCTAGAATGCAAGCTCCACAAGTGTAATGTCTCTGTCCTGCTCCTGTGACAGCACACAGAGCAGTGCCTTGCAATGATTAGCGGCTAAGATTATCATATGAGAGAATAAGTAAACTTATGAATGACAATGAGATGTAGGCAATTGGGTCTAAAAATTTGAAATTCAGGAGTTAGTTGACTAAGATTGTCATAAAACCACAGGATTGAATAAAACCATGTTAGGAGGGAGTCCATGTAGACAGAGAAAAAATTCTAAGGACTGCTTTTTAGGGCACCAATCCTATATTTTAACAAAAACAAGAGAACTATCCAACAAAAAAACTAAGAATGTTCATTAAGAAAGTAAATGCAAAACAAGTAGAATGCTATTTCTCAGAAGCCAACAACATATTTCAACTGACATTGACTTTTTAATTTAAAAAGACAGGAACTATTCTAATTTTTAAAGATACTTACTCATCTCCAAACATGACTAGGAAAACATTATTAGTATCTGCTTTATGATAGGTTATAATTTTGTGTTGAAGTTACATACAAAAATTTATTTTTTATATTCAGTTTTAAAAGATATCCAACACACTATTAAAGAGCAATGAGTAGAAAACTTTTAATATTGTCCCTATTCTTTCTTAAGAGCACAAATTAATTTATCTGATTATCTGGTATAGGGTGACCATATGCATTTTGTAAAACTGTAACACATTTGCAAGTGAAAGGGGACACCCTTTTAAACTATATGAGGAAAACAGGCATTATTCCTGACTTTCTCAGATAAACCATGAGATATGGTCATCCTGTCAATGTGATGTCTTAGGAAATACATAGAATCATGGTCTATGAAGTGGTATAAAGATGTGTATTTCAGTGGGACAGAAATAAATGGCAGGGGAGGTCTGTAGTCATTAGACAGCATTTGCTGGACAGAAAGTCAGGTTCAAGGGTAGCAGCAGGTCCAAGGCTCTGAAAAACAGGTATGTTGTGATTAGGTCTCCAGAGGAAGAAACAGAAGGTGCCAACTATCTAAACTAATAAAAGCGTAATATTAAAATTAACCGTTTCTTCAGGACGGCCTAAGCCATGCCCACCAGCCAATCAGAGTGACTGTATGCAAATTAGCCCAGCCAAGATGGCGGAGGCTGCAGCCCTGGGCTCCGCCATCTTGGGAGCCTGGGTCCTGGGAAGGTATCTGGGGCCCTGGGCCACCAGATGCCTTCCCCAGTGGAGAAGCTATGGGGAAGCAGGGACCAGCCTGGCGGGACCCCGCAAGCCCCCTGCCGGGAGGCCGATCGGAGCCCCAACGGCCTCCCGGGGCAAGCGGGACCCCGCAAGCCCCCTGCCGGGAGGCCGATCGTGGCTGGAACGGCCTCCCGGGGCAAGCGGGACCCCGTAAGCCCCCTGCCGGGAGGCCGATCGGGGCCCCAACGGCCTCCCGGGGCAAGCGGGACCCCGCAAGCCCCCTGCCGGGAGGCCAATTGGAGCCCCAACGGCCTCCGGGGGCAAGCGGGACCCCGCAAGCCCCCTGCCGGGAGGCCGATCGGGGCCCCAACGGCCTCCCGGGGCAAGCGGGACCCCGCAAGACCCCTGCCGGGAGGCCGATCGTGGCTGGAACGGCCTCCGGGGGCAAGCGGACCCCGCAAGCCCCCTGCCAGGAGGCCGATTGGAGCCCCAACGGCCTCCGGGGGCAAGCGGACCCCGCAAGCCCCCTGCCGGGAGGCCGATTGGAGCCCCAACGGCCTCCGGGGGCAAGCGGGACCCCGCAAGCCCCCTGCCGGGAGGCCGATCGTGGCTGGAACGGCCTCCCGGGGCAAGCGGGACCCCGCAAGCCCCCTGCCGGGAGGCCGATCGGGGCCCCAACGGCCTCCCGGGGCAAGCGGGACCCTGCAAGCCCCTGCCGGGAGGCCGATCGTGGCTGGAACGGCCTCCGGGGGCAAGCGGACCCCGCAAGCCCCCTGCCAGGAGGCCGATTGGAGCCCCAACGGCCTCCGGGGGCAAGCGGACCCTGCAAGCCCCCTGCCGGGAGGCCGATTGGAGCCCCAACGGCCTCCGGGGGCAAGCGGGACCCTGCAAGCCCCCTGCCGGGAGGCCGATCGCAGCCGGAATGGCCTCCCGGAGCAAGCAGGACCCCGCAAGCCCCCTGCTGGGAGGCCGATCTGGTGGCCAGCAACACTGGAATGGCCTCCCAGGTGGAGAAGCCTGGGGGGTGGGGGGACCCCATGCCCCCTCCTGGGAAGCCTATGGGGTGGCCAGCGCCACTCCATTGCTTCCCAGGCAATGGCCCAGAGGGTCAGTGGGAGCTGTGGCCAGCCTGAAAACTGCCCTTGGCTCCTCATCCAGGCTTGCCACACCCTCTGGGGTGAGGATTTCCACTGGGGTGCTTGACCAGCCTGCAAACAGACATTGGCCCCTCATCCAGGCTGGCCAGGCACACCAGCAGGTGGCCATCCCCAGAGGGGTCCCAAGCTGTGAGAGGCCACAGGCCGGGCTGAGGGACCCCCCTCCCCCACCACCCCAGTGCACAAATTTTTGTGCACCGGGCCCCTAGTCTATAATAATAAAAGCATAATATGCTAATTAGATTGGACATCCTTCCAGACGACCTTCCAGATAAAGCCGAGGCTGTGAGGGAAGACTGGATCCTGAGTACCTGCAGCAACTGGAGGCAAACCCAGGTCCCGGGTGCCTGCTGGTGGCCGGAAGGAAGCCCAGATCTCAGGTGCTGGTGGCTGGAGGGAAATCTGGGTCCAGGGTGCCAGAGGGAAGCCAGTGACTACAGCTGGGGGAAAGATGACCTACTCTTGCACAAATTTCATGCATTGGGCCTCTAGTCCTATATAATAAAAGCCTAATATGCTAAGTTTATTGTCATTTGGTTGCCCATTCAACCAATCAAAGTGTAATATGCTAATAATATGCTAAGGCTGTTCAACAGCTCACTGTGATGTACACTTACCACCAGGGAGCAGATGCTCTGACCGGTAGGTTAGCTTGCTGCTGGGGTTTGGCTGATCAGGACTGAGCAAGATGGGCTGGACACACCCTGGAACCCTCCTGTGGTCCCTCCCCAGCTGGTCAACCTCCCATGTCCCTCCCCAGCCCTGATCGTGCTCCAGTGGGGTCCCTTGGCCTGGCTTGCACACTCTCGCAATCCAGGACCCATCGGGGGATGTCCAGGAGCCTGTTTCGGACCGATCTTGCGGGCCAGGCTGAGGCACCCCACTGGTGCATAGATTCATAGTAGTAACAGTAGACGAGTACCCACAAATACTAATATGTGTGAGAAGGAACAATCTTTGGTTAGTGAGAACAGTGACCTTTAATAATTCTGTCATAGCTGGTTTCTTTTTCTGATGATATTTTAATTATCTTTTACTCCCAAAATATGTTACAAGCTAGCTTATTTTTTAGAACACTGTACTAGGAGTCTAAAAGCCTATTTTCTAGGCATAGCTCTTATGTGATAAATTACTTATGTGATCTTAATCATGACATTGATTTCCCAAAATTTCAAATACTTTTTGTCCCATTCTCAAAGAAAGTAATAATAGCGCTATTACTCATAGAATTGTGGTGAGGATTGGTGATATTATTTATGTAAACGTCTTCATAATGTATAAGTCCTCTAAAATCAGGAGCTTAGAATGTACTAAAACAAATGACTGATTTTGATATTTTCCAAATGAAAGACTAAAAGCATTGCTTGAAAATTTGTTATCCATGCTGCCAACTCTTCACATTCCCTATAGTTCACAAGAGAAATCACAGATTGGAACCCCCTGTGACTATATTATTATACAGTGTGAATTTTCAGAAGTTAGCAATCCTACTGTTTATGGATTTTAAATTTAGCAGTATAAGCATGTTTCATAATTTCTCTCCCCGTGGTGCTTTGATACTTCTTGTTAATTCTGCCAAGAATATTTCTTCCATATCTCTCTTAATACCTAGTGAACTCTTACTTAGGCTTTGAAATCCAGCTAAAATATTGCCATTTATCCTATCAGGACCTATATTAGAAGCAAATGCAAGGGCATAGTGAGATTTGGGAGTGGGTAGCATATGATTTGCTAAGGAATTGAAATCAGAAGACAATTTTTTAACTGTTACTAAAAAAATAAAATAAAATAAAACTTGGCACATGTCTATTTAAAAAATCCACTTTCTACAAAGTTCTTCTTTGCCAAAGGCCAACAGAGAGAGACTAACTAACAGATGTGTGAATTTTTACAACTAGAATGGTGGCAGCTGAGCCAGGCTACATGTTTCACTTAGACAGTCAGGAAATAGTCCCAATGAGAAATAGACCTCTACTGAGTCTAAACGGGGATGTAAAGGTGAAATTGTATTATGAAAAGTGGTTCTGCAGTGAGCAGTTTGCATATTTTATATGAATGTGCTGAAAGCATGTTGTATATAAGTAGAGTACCCAAGCACAAGATGTCTTCATGAGTCTTGAGCACCCTTAAGCATCAGATTGGATGTGCAGAGATGGTGCAAAAGGGCAAAGTGGGTTAAAAAAAAACAATGAAAAAAATACAAGGTATTATAATGTTTAATGCATTTGGCCAAGACAGACATTTTTGAGCCATCTGCTCAGATGCAGATATTAACAAATGGTGAGCAGAACAAGCTGAAGTAGCTCTCTGTTGGAAAAAAAGGAAGTTTTCCCAGAAGTACAAATCAAAGACAGAGGTGAGGGGCTGTTGGAAACACAAAGAGCAACATTGCTGATTTAGGATCACAAATTTAAGAGATAAGAAGTGTATCTTCAGGCATTTATGAAAAAAACAACCCCACAAATATTCAAGGATGAATGTAAGCAGAAAGATGAATTAGTGAAGATGACTGACTCTGTGGAATATAAGTAAAAAAGTTTTACTAACCACATTTGCAATTTGTCTCTTCTTGCTGAAGAAAAATTCAAACAAAGGCAGAAATGCAGGGTTAGCCTCAGGAAGAATGCCTTTGTTTTAACTAAAAATAATGCATGTAGGGATAAAAACAAACATACCTAATGTTGTTGGACCACCATCCTAAGTGTAGAAAATGCTCTTACTTATTATTTCTGAAGTTCTATTAACTGCAGAGTTCTACCAACCTAATACTATAAAAGGGAAATTTTGAGAGATTGGCCATCAGAGGAGATTGAGACACTTTCATAGTTTTGTTTTATTTGGGGGTGGGGTATTTTTTATTGCCATGTGCTTATTCTTAACAATTTGCCCAGGATGCTATAAAGCAGCTTTTCTCTGAATGCTGTTGCTAAGTACAAAATTAATTCTCTGCCTCTTGCTTTGAGAAGCACTATATATAAGCTTAAACTAGTTTAAGGTGTTTTGCCAAGCAAATTGTTTATGTTCTATAGTTTTCTTTCTGAAGTAACCAGGCTAGTTAGGGAAATGACATTTTCCAATGCAGAGGGCTTTGACTCCATGACTAGAAGAACGACTGGTCAACACTCCTGCTCAGAAGACTGAGCAGAGTCTTACCAGCAGTTCTCCATGCACACCTCAGGGCAGATAGATCTCTACATTAGCCCCAAAGATGTCTGACCTGAGTTCTACCCTTATCCCTTCTGACTTGGCCAATCTCTCTCTCTCTCTCTCTCTCTCTCTCTCTCTCTCCCTCTCTTTCTTTCTCTCTCCTAGAGGACCATATGGATCCAGGCCTCTGCTTGTCTTCTTCCTGCCATTTGCCTCCCTATGTTAACTGACATTCCTTGAAGTATATCATAAGTCAAAGCATGCTCATGGTTGGGTATATTTAAAATCATGTAGGGAGTTGTTAAAATACAGATGATCAGGCCTTACTCTGAAACAATTGACTCAAACTGTGGAGTTAGGGATGAATTTGGAAACTGTATTTAACATACTTGATGGTACTCTACATCTCACTATGAAGTTCATTGTCAGCAAGCCTTTATAAGTTAAGGAAACTGACTTCATATCCAGTGATTAAAAATTACTTATTGTTAATTTTATTTTTTTAATGTTTAAATTCCAAGATATTTCCTGTCATTTAGTATGGGTCCAAGAAAAGTTATATGCTATCACTCTTATTCTTCTTTCTAAACTATTCACTTTACTGTGGACATCAATGCAGTTGTTATTTTCTTTCTAAAGAACAGCTAGTAGAATTTTTTATAAAACCATTAATAGTACTAATAATGTAAACAGCTTTTGAGATAAGTATGTGCCATATATTCTTCAAAGAAAAGTACATTTAAGCTTTACTACATTCCTATAAGGAAAGTGCAAATATTATCCTCATTTTATAAATGGAAGAATAAGGCAGATTATTCTCTCCAGGGCTCTCAACATAAGAAGCACATTTAAGATTCAAACTAGGGCAGCCGACCCCACTGTGCTCTTAACCATTCTCTATACTAAACTGAGGTCCATTGTCATACCACAGAGGTAATCGAGCATTTTCCTCAAATTTGCTTTGATGACTCATAATTTAGCAGATCTCTGGAGGGTGGCCCTACTAACTTTTCTTAATAACAGTTATATGGTAAAATATCTTAAGCATAAGTGAAAACAGAAACAATGTAGAAATTGAATTGTCCTCACCAGAAGATGGAAAACTAAGTAGCATAACCTCCTGGGTACTGTAGTTTAAGATCTCAAAGCATGAAGCTAGAATCAAGATTAGCTAGGTCCCAATCTTTCCTAGGTTCTTCACCATAAATGGGACTTAATTCAAGGCTACTTAATCTCTGTAAAGTTCAGTTGCCTCCTCTAAAAGAGAAATAATGATATATGCCTTATAATACTTTTGTGAAAGTGTATGCAAAAGTGCTTAGTACGTTTTCAATAAATGGAAGCCATTAGCATTAGCATTATTACTCATTTGAAGACCTAGTGAACTCTTAAGGCGACACTAGCAGCCAATGGCTTTAAAGAGAGAAGCATAGGAGAGCTTATTCTTATTTATACATTATATCAAATCCCAAAGTATTAATAAGGAGGCAGCAGGACAGATAAAGTGAAAGATAGAAGGTAACTTATTTATAATAAAGAATTCTCAGTATTATGTACATACATTTAGGGATTCTGCATATTTATTTCAGAGTGAAAGTTTTTATTATTGAAAATGTTAATAAGCATTAGAAGGAAAAACACAATGCCTAATGAACCTTTAAAGTTCATTACATCTAAATAGATATTACTTGTTTTAGTTATATTAATTTTAATTTTTACAGTTTAATATGTCTTTATTCTAAAGATAATATAAATAAATAATTTGACATTGTACTCTTTTATGGCTAGAACTTGATTGGCAATACTATCCTTTATAATAAATAGCTAATATGCAAATTAACCGAACTGCAGAATGACTGGTTGCTATGATGTGCACTGACCACCAGGGGGCAGACAATCAACACAGGAGCTGTCCCCTAATGATCAGTGCACTCCCACAGGGGGAGTGCTTCTCAGCCAGAAGCGGGGCTCACAGCTGATGAGCGCAGTGGCAGTGGTGGGAGCCTCAGTTGGACATCCCCTGAGAGCTTCCAGACTGTGAAAAGGGACAGGCCCAGCTGATGGACACCCCCTGCCCCGAGTGCACAAATTTCATGCACCAGGCCTCTAGTTTGATGTAAAACTCATTGATGAGTCATTAAGTCGATCAACGCTTTTTATAGAAACACCCACTGAGCCCACTCAGAACCTCCGTTCACTCCTTTGTTCCACATACACCTATTTTGTGGAAGCCACTATCAAGGAGATTAAAATAAAGATAAATAAACATCCATTCATGGATTATTATTATTTGACATTTAAGAGTTTTGGGGGAGATTTAATCTATCAGAGAGGTTTGGGGAGACTCTCCTAGGAAATGATACCTGAGTGATCTGCAGGAGCATGTATGTGGTGAGTAGCAGAGAGAAAATTCAAGGCAGTAAAAACAACAGAGGCACAGGACCTAGGGAGGGAGAAAGCTTCACAAGTGCAAGGGGCAGAAAAGTTCATTGGGGCTGGAATCAGGAAGGAGAAAGACACCCGCTTCAATAAAAGGTGGGAAGAGTAGAGCAAGTGGACCACACAGGGAATGATACAGAAAAATAATTTTGATAGGTAGTGAACTAACAAGTTATACTTTTTTAGAGAATCCTCTGGCTGCTGAAGGGAAAATGGATTTAAGAATGCCAAAGTGAATGGATATCTTATTTAGGAGGATTTGAAGATGTCTAGGCAAGGACAAATCATGATTCTGACCCTCGCGGTTTTAGCAATAGAACTCTGTGCAATGATAGAGATTTAATTTGCGCTAGTTAATAGAAGTCATTAGCTACATGTAACTATTTAACATTGAATGTGGCTAGTGAGACTCTGAGGCTGAAATTTATTTCAATTTACATTTTAAAAGTCAATTGTAAAAAACACACACAAAAAAACCTGTAGCTAGTGGCTAATATATTGAACCATAGTGCTCTAGGGGATCACAATCTAGTGTATTAAATGATTCTGCTACAATGAAATATGTCCAAAATATCATAATTAAAAATAAGAACTGAAACTAACATGATTTGAGCAATGTCACTCAACTATAATTTGGAAGAATCAAATTTTAATCAAATCACTTAGTTTCCACACCCTATTCTCTTTTGTTTTTTTTTGTTCATTCTTCCGTAAGAGGTCACAGACAAAAAAAATTGTGATCTTTCTGTAGCTCTGATTGGTTGGCACAACCTTAGGATGTCCACAAATTGTGGTTTCCCAGAGTAGTTTGGTTTTACTCTAGTTATAACAGAATAATATTAATAGCATCCCCTCACACTCTCAACAGTGTCCTGGTTTGGATGATAAATTACATGGTCGTCCCAGCCAACTGCTACTGAAGATGTCAGATTTATTACACAAAACCTAGTTGAAAAAATAAATAGTGGAAGATCAAATACAGCCTCAAATTCCTTGGTGCAACTTTCCATTAGAAAGTATTAGAATACAAAATTAATTATATTTATTGAATAGTAGGCTGTAGCATTGTATGAAGTTGACGGCTATTAAAACTATTTGAGTAGTTAAGTTTTGTCAGGTTCTTTTTGAGTAATGTCATTTAAAGTGTCTTTTACTAATTCTTATTTGCCTAACTTTCCTGTAAATAACATATTAACCACCCACTACTTCTTCCCTGACTGATTAAATGGTATAAATGTTAGAAAAACAACATGAATGACATAAATGCCAAGAATAGTTTGAAATGTGAAAATATATTTAATATAAAGGTTATGTGTATGATTTCTACAAACATACTTAAGCAGATAAATAGTATCAATAATTAACTGGGATGGGTAGAAAGTTTTCATTTTCTTTCCTTTTTTTAAAAAATATATTTTTTATTGATTTCAGAGAGGAAAGAAGAAGGAGAGAGAGATAGAAACATCAATGATGAGAGAGAATCATTGATCAGCTTCCTCCTGCACACTCCCTATTGGGGATCAAGCCCACAACTCAGGCATGTGACTTGACTAAAATCAAACCTGTGACCTTCTAGTCCACAGTCCAATGCTCTATCCACTGAACCAAACCTACTAGGGCAAGTCTTCATTTCCTGAGTTCTTATTCTATAGCCTATTGGTCAGGAGTTTAATGTAGGAAAAGTAGTAAGTCAAACAAAGAACAGGGCAGCACACTGCTGTAAGGACTTGTCTAATGGATGTGCCAGTGCCAAAGGTAGTCTGAAAAATTAAGACAATTCAGAGCAGTAGGGAATAAACTACTGTAGAAAATGCTAAAGTAAAAGATGTGAAACATGCACTCAGTTTCCCATGCTGGCCATGTCTCTTTTCATTGTGCCTTTCTGCATTTGGAGCATGGCTGACAATTTTCAAGTGATGAAAAACATTATTCAGTGAATTCTAAATTCTTTGCAGTTCAAATATATTGCATTCATTTGAAAGAAAGTTAATATAGCAGTTACAAAGAAAATGCTCATTTTCATGTAGACAGGGATACTTGAGGGGGCTATAGCAATCTGTAGAGCTGTTATACAAGCTCCCAAATTATGAGGGAATAGACAACAAAAGAACAAGAGACAACAAAGAGCCATGTGAATTCACAGCTGCATCCTCTGGGGGAAAGATTTGCTCATGAGCTATAGGAAGTAACCATGACATCAATGCCTTCAATCAAGGGGGGAGGAGTACTTTTCCAGGTAGCACACAGAACAATAGTTGTTGTCCCTCAAAAATCTTGGGTAGTATATAAAACTCCTCCAAACATGCAATTCACACACACACACACACACACACACACACTGGGTTAAACAAATCATTTCCTGTGTTTTTGTAAATTTTTGTATAAGCAACTCTTACAGAATATAAACAAAATGTTTTGTGAAAGTCTGATTTATATCAGATGCAGACAGAAAATGTGTGAATTCTCTGTTCTCTCACCAGATTTGGTATGAATTAGTGTGGATTGTAGACTGCTGTGAGGAGTAGCTCAGCACATCACACATATCCAAGGACAGAAAAAGAAAATCTTGATGAGAACCAGGTCACAGATTACCCTGTTATTCATGGCTGTCACTTTTTCCAATGCCTTAGGAACCAGAGATTGGAAGTTATCATCAAATCTACCCTTGCTGACAGTTGTAAATTATACCTATACTTAAAATTAATATTTCAAATGTTCAGGGGTGATTTTAAAATGGTTCTGTGTGTATATGATAAACTCTGAGCAGACAGGTTGAGGCAGAAGTGTTCAGGATATCTGTCAACATCCCTTAAAACCCAGACCACGACTTTTCTGTTACCCAAAATTACCTATGTGGAGCTAGCAATTAAATGCAAGTTATGAACTTGAAGACATTTAACATGGTTTGTATAAATATAATTATTTTTTTATACGAAAATATATTTTATTGATTTTTCACAGAGAGGAAGGGAGAGGTATAGAGAGTTAGAAACATTGATGAGAAAGAAACATCAATCAGCTGCCTCCTACACACCTCCCACTGGGGATGTGCCCACAACCCAGGTACATGCCCTTGACCCGAATCAAACCTGGGACCTTTCAGTCCTCAGGCTGATGCTCTATCCACTGAGCCAAACTGGTTAGAGCTAACTATAATTATTTTTAAATACATTCCATTTATATAATGGCAAAATAAACAAATAATGGGTTTGGAAAATATATCTAATCTAATAAAAGAGTAATATGCAAATTGATCATCACTCCATTACACCTAACCCATGTCTATCAGCCAAGCCACGCCCAACAGCCAATCAGAGCGACTATATGCAAATTAATCCAGCCAAGATGGTGGCCGGCAGTCATGGAGCTGAAATAAGCAGGAGGCTTGCCCCAGTGATGGAGGAAGCTAAGATTCCTGTCTGCCTAGGGCAGCTATGGCCTCCACTCAAGGCAACAAAGTTTCAATTATAGAAGATAAACAAACCTCAGATACCTGATTCCAGCCTTGGTCTCAAGGAAGCACTGGAGGCCTGGATTGTCAGGGGCAACCCGACCTGGGCTCCAGTTAAAACAACAAAGTTTCAACTTTAGAAGTTAAATAAATCTCAGATACCAGCTTCCAGCCAGCCTTACTGCAAACAGCCATCAACCACTCACCCAGGCTGGTCAGGCAGCCCAGCAAGAACCCACCCTGATTTGGGACACCCTTCAGGACAAACCTGCTGCCCATGCACCAGGCCTCTATCCTATATAAGAAAAGGGTAATATGTAAATTAACCCTAACAGCAGAACCACTGGGAATGACTGGTCACTATGACACACACTGACCACCAGGGGGCAGATGCTCAATGCGGGAGCTTCCCCTGATGGTCAGTGTGCTCCCACAAGCCAGGCTGCCAGCTGCCAGCACAGCAGTGGTGGTGGGAGCCTCTCCCACCTCCTCAGCAGACCTAAGGATGTCCCACTGCAGCTTAGGCCTGCTCCCCGCTGGAAAGTGGACATCCCCTGAGGGCCCCCAGCTGCCAAAGGGATGTCTGGCTGCCAGCTTAGGCCTGATTGCCTGGGTAGTGGGCCTAAGCCAGCAGGCAGACATCTCCCAAGGGGTCCCAGATTGCTAGAGGGCACAGGCTGTGCTCAGGGACATCCCTGAGTGCACAAATTTTGTGCACCGGGCCTCTAGTAAAGAATATAAATAGAAAAATAGCAATTCTAATCAAAGAAAGAAAACACCTTTAGTCATTATAAATTTAACATTTTGAGAAAGTGGCAAATTAGTGACAAGTTAATAAAATGTGCCTTATATTATGTAAAAACAAAAGCTTGTTTATTTTAAAAGTCACTTGTTTTTCATAAAAAAGACTTTGGGTATAAAAATAATGACTTTTCAAACATCATCTTCCTACCTTGATTTTGTTTTATGTATTTTTTTGGTTTGAGGTAAATTTTTTATTTGAAATTCACAGTCAGAAGTTTTATCTGTGAAAAATATCAAATTTGTCATATTAATCAGCTTACTGTTATCATGATTATTACTATTTACAGTTTTATAAAGTAGTACACAACTCACAATTTTCAATAGAGCACAATCTCTGGTGAATTTTTTAAATATTTTTTTCTTTGTTGATTAAGGTATTGTATATGTGTCCTTATTCCCCTTTGGCCCTCCCCCGCCACCTCTCTGCTCATGTTCTCACTGCCCTAGTGTCTGTGTCCATTGGTCATCTGGTGAATTTTTACAAATGAAGCGTTATTTTTTTATTTAATTATGGGAATATTTCTTTTACAGGTAAAGGGTTTGAGATGTTAACTGCCAAAGAGCACTAGATTCTTTGTTTGAGTCTAATGGCTGCTTACCTTCTACCACCTCACAGATTCATTGTCACTGATGTCAGAAGCTCTTTTTCTAAGATGTCTGCTTGGGTAGTATAGTATTGTCTAGTAATGTTCCTGATGTTACTATGCAAATTATGGTTACTGTATAAATGGCTATCTGTTTCTATGGAGGAGAAATATGTACATGTCTCTGAATATAATAGGGAAGAATTGGTATAGTCTGAATAATTTCTCACAAAGTACTCTAGGCAATGGCATTACTGATACTGTAAGTCTGGAACCAGAATGAACCCATGAGTATCAATCACCACTACTTTTCAATTAGTTTAAAATATGTATCTATGCACCTGACATAGGAATTCCATAGGAGAAACTTGGATGTTATATAGTGGGGTTTACTTTAACCTGATTTGAAATCTAAGCATCTAAGTCTAACCTAAAATCTTATATTAATTTGACTCAATTTCCATGAAAGATAGTTTAACTTTTCAGAGCCTCAGTTTCCTAAATAGTAAACTAAATGATTGAATTAGCCAATGGCTGGGAACCAATTCTTCATGGACTGCTAATGTTTCTTCCCATCTTGTAAAAAAAGGCACTAACACACTTTGTTCCAGACTGTCCTTCCAGTTATGCGTGTATAGTGAACAACCTTGGAAGACAGGTATGGCGTCTCCCTACAGAATGATGCTCAGCATACTTACTGCCCATTAATAGTTTTGGGTTTCACTAATCATAGTTGCATGCCTTCAACTCAACCTACTGTGTGAACAGGCATTACCAGACCCTGTTAGTGTTCTGCAGGAACTGGGGCTCAACAAACTAACACAAGTTCACTATTGTTATTACTGAGAGTGATGGAAACCTTTATCTCTGACCTAGGAGTCTTCCTGTCCTTGCCAGCATCCATGAAATCGTGACATGCTAAAAAGTTAGGTTGCAAGACAATAGATTTTGAGACCCTTCACAGATCTTGACATTGATATGTATGATCTTTAAGTCTTGCAAGCTTATACTTGTCTCTTAGCCCTCCAATCCCTATAACTGGACTGTCTAGCCTCTGTCTTCAGCTCAAATAAGCTAAATCTTGACCTTTGGTTGGGTAATTTAATTAGCCTTTCCCATCCCCTCCCTCAGCTCCATCACTGTAACTCAGTATCATTGACCTTCAACAGCCCTGCTCTGAAAACTTGTGCTGAAGTTCTAACTAGTAATAGGTTACAAACTTTAGAGAATGTGAGTAGTGAAAACATCATTCCTGGTACCTTCATGCATACATAATTCAAAATAAAACAATACTCAACAGCAAAGGAAGTTAAACAACATTCTGATAATATACATTTCTCCAATTAAACTTTTACCTAACCTGTCTATTGAATAATTCAGAAACACCAATTCTAAACTTTAACACTAAGCCTGAATTATTATCTATGCCCTTCTTGCCAATGTCTTTATTGTTGCTTCTCCCCAGCTTTCTGCTTCTGTTCCATCACACTGACTCTCTTCTGTCCAGTTAATCTGCTATCAATAGCATACTTCTCACCACTTGTCTGAATGCCTTCTCCTTGTTCATCTTTTTTTCCTGTTTTATTGAGAAATAATAGACCTTCATCACTGTATACTTTTAAGATGTACAGCATGGTGATTTGATTTCCATATATTGTGAAATGATTACTGCAATAGGTTTACTTAGCATCCATCTTCTCATATAAATACATTAAAAATAAAATAAAATAAAATAAAAATCTGGAAACAAGTCTTGTGATGAGATCTCTTGGGATTTAGTCTAACTTTCCTATATATCATACAGCACTGTTAGCTATAGCCAGCATGTTGTACATTATAACCCTAGTTTTGATGTATTTTATAACTGGAAGTTTTTTCCTTTTGACCACCTTCTTCCAACTCTCCCCCCCCCACCCCCCTCTGCATCATTATTTTCTTTCTATAAGTTTGTTTTTGTTCTCTTTTAGATTTCACATATAAGTAAGATTGTGGAGTATTTGTCTTTCTCTGTTTGACTTATTGAATGTAGCATAACAGCATAACGCCTTCAAACAAATGTTAAATACTTACTAATTTTTATGGCTGAATAATATTATATTAACTTCGTGTCTTCTTTATCAATCTATCAATGTACACTTAGTTTGTTTTCATGTCTTTCCTATTGTAAATAATGCTGCTCTGAACTTGGTAGTGCAGATATCTTTTCAAGTTAGTATTTTTATTTGTTTTTAATACATTCTCAGAAGTGAAATTTCTGGATCATAGTTTTTAACTTTTTGAAGACCCTCAATACTGTGTTCTATAGTAGCTCTACCAATTTACAAACTCACCAACAGTTCATAAGTATTCTCTTTTCTCCATATTGATGTTAGCTTTTGTTACCTCTTGTCTTTTTGATGATGGTCATTCTAACAGAATTATGTGATATCTCATTGTACTTTGAATTTTTACTTCCCTAATGAGTACTGATGTTGAACTCCTTTAAAGTACCTGTTGGCATTTCACATATATTCTTTTTTTAAAAAAATGTTTTCATTGATTTCAGAGAGAAAAGGAGAGGAGCAATAGCAACATCAAAAATGAGAGCGAATAATTGATCAACTTCCTCCTGCCTACCACTCACTGGGGATCGAGCACACAACCCAGGCATGTGGCCTGACTAGGAATTGAACCATGACTTCCAGGTTCATCGGTTGATGCTCAATTATTGAGCCATTCCAGTAGGGGTCACATATATTTAGAAAAAAAATCTATTTGGGTCCCTTACCAATATTTTAATTAAATTATTTGTTTGCTTTTTTTTATTAAGTTGTATGGACTCATTGTGTATTTTGGATATGATCTTGGTCATCATTATTTGCACTGTAATAGTGCTCAGTGACACTGAACTTACTGTCTGCCACAACCCACATTTCTTGGAGATAATGCATAATTCAAGGCTCATCTATCTAAAGAAAGAGATGCATGTCAGGAACCCCATTTTAAGCTGAAACTCAGGTTATGTTCACTTGCAATTATAGTATTAAGTGAGTGTCTTTGGGTATTTAATTATGTATTACCACTGGCATATTGAAAAATTAAAGTCATTTATACAAAAACATTCCAGGATATTTTAGTATTCTCTCATCAATCAGTTAGAAGACAATCTTATAATTAACATCATCATGATATTTTAAAAAAGAAAGAACAAGAAAATGACTTGAAGATTAAGAAATTTTAAGGATTGAAGGTAAATATAAAATTTCTTAATAAATCATAATGTGGGATGGGAAAGAAAGCTGAAGGATACTTCTCATTTACCCATAGCTAATAAATAGTCAAAAGTCTGGTGCTGAGTCATACCTGACATACCAGACATAGGCAAACATTTTCTCCTGAAGAGATAGCCCCTCGCTGCAGTCTCCAGGCAAAGATACAGCCACACCTAGACTACACCCTGATTGGTACGAAGGCTACAAAAAAATCTGAATAGTCCCTGAGAGCCCACAGGAACTGGCCTAAAGAGAGGCCTTCATTCCTAGCAACAGGAAGCTGAGAAGTGGCAGACAGTACAGAAGAGAAGGATATTAAACCAGCCCTCATTTTCATTTTATTTTATTTTACTATTATTTTATCTTTTTATTTCTTTTTTATTATTTTTCCCTTTTTTTCATTTGTTTCTTTATTTTCTATTTTTTCTCACATTTTTCATTATTCTGATTTTTATTTTATCCCTTTTTAAGTTAATATATTTTTTAATTTGTTATTATTTTTTTCTTTTCGTTCTCTTTCTTCTTATCCACTAATCCTCTTTCTACTTCCTTTATACTGAATTGAGGTCCACCCCATATTCATCCAATTTCTTAACCTTACTTTCTGTATAAAAGATTCTGCCCCAACCCTCTTTACTGGGTATTTGCTTTTTGTATATGTTGCTTTATCTGTTTGTTCTCTGGTGTTTTCTCCCCATAAATATATATACTATTTTTCCTTTTTCTTTTTTCCTTTTCTCTCATACCATTTTCCTCCTCTCTTTAATATCATTTGTGCTTTCTTTTCACTCCCCTAATTCTCTTTTCTCTGGTGGTCACTTATATTAGAGCTATTCATGTTTTGTTCCCTTGGTGTTCTGTCTTGTCGAGGAGAATTTTATCCTGTTTGGCCAATGTGACAGAGAGTAGGCCACATAACCAGATACCCAGAGAGGAGACTCCATCCACAAAAGGGTCAATAACACTCCAGAACCAACAATAGAGGCAGGAAGAAGGTGGCAGTGAAGGAGAGAACATGAGTGAGTGAGGGAACAAAAGAGGAGTGTGTGTGTGTGTGTGTGTAACAGTTATATCCTGCAGGACCTACGGGAGCAGGCTGACCGAGCTCACCTAACCAGGCAGCCTCTGCTACCATAGTAAACAGTCCTGGTTCACCCAGCTCTTCCACAGAGACCATGACTTTTTGAAGGGGAGAGCTGCTGTGACTGGGAGCCCAGCCTCACCTCCATTCAGGGTGCCTTCAGATAGCACCCTAGACTCTATAGCCACCCCCAGGGACTTGCTGCCTTGGTTGCAGTCCCACAGTCAATGAGACTCCAGCCACCCTGAGTGCAGGCTCCTGTGAGTTCTGAAGCAGGCCAAATGCTTAAGCCAAGAGCACTGCAACCACATGAGCAGCTCACCACTGCCCGAGGAGCAGTAGCCCCATGAAGCCTGCACGTGTATGAGGAGTAACAGCTGTGTGAGCAGCCCATCCCTGACTGAGGAGCAACAGCATCATGTGCAGGCCGCCCCCATCTGAGGAACAACAGCTGTGTGAACAACCAAATAGCCCACCCCTGCCCAAGGAGCTGCAGCCAGATGAACAGCCCATCCCCATCCAAGGAGCAGCAGCCCCACAAAGCGGTCTGCCCATGTCCAAGGATCAGCAGCTGTGAGAGCAGCCTGCACCCAGCCAGAGGAGCCATTTGAAGAAATAATGTCAGAAAACTTCCCTGATGTAGGGAAGAAAAAAGTCACACAAACACAGAGTCTAAACAAGATGAACCTGAAAAGAACCACACCAAGACATTCTGTAATTATGATGGCAAATGTTGAGGAAAAATATAGAATCTTATAGGTTATAAGAGAGAGAGACAGAAAGTTACATACAAGGGATCTCCCATTGTATTATCTAATGATTTATAAACAGAAACACATCAGGCCAAAAAGAAATAGAATGAAATCTACAAAGTGATGCAAAGCAAGGGACTGAATCCAAAAATACTATATCCAGCAAGGCTATCATTCAAAATGGAAAGGGAAATAAGGAGTTCCACAGACAAAAAATGGCTAAGCAAGCTTATCACTACCAAGCCAGTGATGCAAGAAATGCTAAAGGGACTGGCATAAAAGGAAGAAATAAAAAGGGAAGAAGGAAAACATGAAGAAAAAATTAAAATGGCTACAAACAAGTACTTATCAATAATAACTTTAAATGTAAATAAATTAAATACTCCAACCAAAAGGCACTGGCTGAATGGATAAAAAAATGACCCATATGTATGCTATCTACAATAGACCCATCTCAGAACAAGGAACTCACATAAACTGAAAGTGAAGAGATGGGAAAATATCTTTCAAGCAAATGGAAATGAAAAAAAAAAACCTGGGATAGCAATACTTATATGTGACAAAATAGATCTCAAAGTGAAGTCCATAACAATAGATACGGAAGGCCACTTCATAATACTAAAGGGATCAATACAACAAGAGGCTATAACCCTGATAAACATATATGCACCCAATTCAGGAGCACCCAAATACAAAAACAAAACAAAACAAAAACCCAGCAAGCCTAAATGATTCACTACATCAGATGGACTTAATTGGCATCTTCAGAACATTTCACCTGTAAGCCATGGAATATACATTCTTCTTAAGTGCACATGGAACATTTTCAAAGAAGCACAACATATTTGTCACAGGCAAAGTCTCCCCAAATTCAAGATATTTGAAATCATATCAAGCATCTTCTCAGACCACAATGGCATAATTTAGAAATAAACTACAATAAAAAAATTCAAACACTTGGAAGCTGAATAGCATGCTATTAAACGATGATTGGGTTAGCAATGAGATCAAAGAAGAAATTAAAAACATCCTGGAAATGAATGACAATGAAAACACAACAATCCAAAATCTATGGGACACAGTGAAAGAAGTCCTGAGAGGGACGTTTATAGCTCTACAGGCCTACCTAAAAAAATAAGAAAAAATGGTAATAAATCATTTAACTCTACAACTTAAAGAATTAGAAAGAGAGCAATAAGAAAAGCCCATAATAAGCAGAAGGAAAGAGATAATAAACATCAGAACAGAAATAAATGACATAGAGATAAAAAAAAAATACAAAAGATCAATGAAACCAACAGCTGGTTCTTTAAAAGAATAAACAAGGTTGATGAAACTCTAGCCAGGCTAACCAAGAAGCAGAGAGAGGATCCAAATAAACAAAATCAGAAATTAAAGAGGCGAAATAACAACAGACCCCACAGAAATACAAAGGAATATATATATATATATATATATATATATATATATATATATATATATAT
>PVJC01009649.1:0-45415 GCA_004026665.1 Murina feae | reverse complement strand
CTCTATCAAGTCTAGCTCACCTGTAAGATATGCACTTATTCATGTGTTCTCTCTCTGTCACTGCCTTTTTACTTCTCCTCCCACTATTTGAATTAGATTTTTCATCTGCTCTTTCCCAGACTACAGAATTTGCCCCTGATTTTCCATTTTCCAAATTAATCATTCATTGTTTCAATATATTCCATGAGCTTCATTGACTGTAGCTTATACTTTAACACCTTTTCTCAAGTTTCCAAGCCCTTCAGAATCATAACCTGCCATGCTTCTTCATTCCTGTGTCTCTTCATTTTCATGGACTCATTTTAGTTTCTGGCCACTCCCAACCTGCTATCTTTCCTAAACAACCCGGGATTTTTCTCAGATTTTTGTTTTGATCTACACTGGTCTCCTTTACTTGAATTACATTCGCCCCTTTCTATCTGGAAAAATACGTTTACCTTCTTTAAGACCCAACTAAACTGTCTACCCTAAACTTCGTAGTATAATTATTTTCTCCCACTATGTTTACAAAACATAACTGCAAAGACTTATAAAATTATATTATAAATGTTTTCATGTTTTTATTTTTTCCAAGTGCAGTGTGAGCTCTTAGTAGTTACTATTTTGTTAATATCTGTACATTCACATTATGACTTGCACTTGCCGCAATTAACCTTTACATGCATGGTTACTGTTTTGAAATACATGAATGATTTAGAAAAACATTTTTTGATGAAGTTTATTTAGTTTTAATAATATATAATTTATTAACAAGTGTTTTTAAAAATGATTACCTTCAATTGTGAAAGTAAGATCAAATGTGTAATAACTAAATATAGATTTCTTGTTTGAAATTTAAAACTTCATTCAAAATATAAAAAGTTATCTTAAATAGCTTGGTTTAAACATAAAATAATTTGTATTTGATTATTTTTTTTAATCTTTTCAGACACATTTTTCAAAATATTGAATGTTTACATTGATTTTGTCTTTTTCATATGCGTTAGCATTTTAGAGGATGGATCGCCATCTGGTGGAAATTTTAAGTTCCAACTAAAAATCATAAAAATTTTGTGTCACTTGTTTAGGTTGTTATGAGCAGATTAATAAGAATTCCAGTTGCACACCAGAATATATATTAAATCAATGAGCTGAAATCTAATGGAAAATAAAACCAAATAACTTTTAAAATTAGACAAGTGTGTTCTTGCTTGCCGTAACCATCCATTTGTATGACAATTAATTTAATATGGTGAATCTTATGAAGGCCATAAAAACTCAACAAATAGAGCAATCACCTATTGGTGACTGACTCCACTTAAGAATTTTTATTCTAAATCATAAACCATAATTGGCTTTTGCTGATATCATACAGTTAAAGATATTCTCTAAATTTCTAATATTTTGTTTTAGTTAGGCTCATTTACAAACATTTCAAAACTGATCATACTTATTGTTTCCAAAGAAATAAGTTATGGAGAATAACTCTAACAGTTGGTAGACTTTGTTGCTAGGGTTCCCGGATACTGCTCATATCCCCAATGCAGTTATTGATGGCACCTCAGAAGCCAGTGCATTTTCATCTAGTGAGGGTGGTGTACTTGTTGCATATTTTTTTATTTCCAAAAAATTAAAATTTAATATCTCCATAATGGAATGACTGCTAAGACATTTTAGGCCTGACAGAGATGATATATGAGTCTGAAAATACAACTAAATTGCACAAGAGCCCTTGAAGAAACCAGAAAGCAGAATGTGTCAGGGGAAAGGGAATGAGGGATTCCTTGCGAAGTAGGAAAGCTCAAGAGCAGCACTGGTTCAGTTATTTATTAACTGTGCGGTCTGAGTAATAATAACAATAACCACCATAATATAATCCTAATATAAATATTAGTATTTATAAGGCAAATTCAAAGCCATTTCATATCACATACTATTAAGTCCTCACCACAATCATAGGATCCAGGTTTCCTTATCATCTGGATTGTATACTAGTAAATGCAAAACAAGTTCAGAAATACGATGTAACTTTCTCAAGTTCAAAGAGCTAGTATATGCCACAGGTGTAAAATTCAGGCTATTTGAAGTTTGGTTTGCCCACTAAAAAAATAGAATAATAATCTCTAAATTCAAGATTTTTGTTCCTTGTGCAGTTGAATCAAATTACTAGATTTGTTTGCTGTGGGGCCAATTAATATGTTATATAGTTATTTTATGTATATTTGTTTTATTAGGCTTCTATCATACATAGGTAATATATGATAGAATTCTCATGCAAAGAAGGGTCTAGAAAATGTCTATGCTTACTTCAAATAAGTTAATATAACGAGCCATTGCCATTTTTATGGTTAGCATTCTAGAAACCTCCCGGTATTAATCTATATTTATAATAGCTTTCTGCAACTCACCTAGGTGCAAACCTTATCTTTAAATCTATAATAATTATCCCTTTAGTTTTCTTTAAAATTATATCAGCTATGTGTCCACATCTAAACATAATTTAGTTTGTCTTTTTTTATCTATCTGATCACTCTGTATATTAGTTGATGTCCTTTATTTTACTCAACCTGTTTGTAAAAATTATCTATTATTATGTAAATGTTCAGTTTATTTTTACTGCTCTATAGTAATTCATTATCTTAGGTATTTTATGAAACAATAATCTGGGATTTGTGTGCCATGAATTATGTACATTTGAATATTACTTTATATTTTTCATCTAATTTTCAAACTGTTCCAATTTACTCTCTCATCCACACAGTAAAGTTTATTGTTTGTTTTGCTTTTTGCCATTCCAGTGGTTGTTTTAATTTGCTTTTCCTTAACGTTAACAAGGTTAAACACTTTTTTAAAAATATATTTTATTGAATTTTTTACAGAGAGGAAAGAAGAGGGATAGAGTTAGAAACATTGATGAGAGAGAAACAAGAAACATTGATCAGCTGCCTCCAGCACACCCCTTACTGGGGAGGTGCCCACAACCAAGGTACACACCCTTGACCGGAATCTAACCTGGGACCCTCGAGTCCACAGGCCAACACTCTATCCACTGAGCCAAACCGGTTAGGGCAAGGTTAAACACTTTTTCAAAATATTTGGTACATCTCTCACCAATAGATAGATGGCAGATAGATAGATAGATAGGTAGATAGATAAACTCATTTTCAAGAAATAACCATGAAGGAATGGATTGGAAACCACTTACATTCTATTTAATTTCTGACACACTCAGTTCCGAATTAATCTCTTCTTGCAATGCCTTACTTAATGCAGTGATACCTTGCTGGACATTGTACTTGGCAAAGAAAAGACTTAGACCTCAAATAAGCTGCATATCCTAAACACCACTACAGGATAGAGTTATAATTCCAACTAACATTATGGAATCACGATGGACAACAAACTCTTTTGACTTTTTTTTCTCTTTTTTAATTATAACTCTTAAAATATATGTATGGCAAACATACACAATATTGACCATTTTCATCATTTTAAAGTGTATAATTCAGTGACATTAAGTAGTTTCACAGTATTGTGTGACCATCCATAATCTCTTTCGTTCTCTCATCATTCCTCTTCCCGAATGAGAATGTTTGTTTCCATTTTATTTTCTCAATCTCTCCAATTCTAATCAATGTGTGGGGAGATGATAACCTTTCCCCCATTTATAGCTCTATGAGTCCGGGATGAGCTCCCATCACTGGATGAAACATTTAGATTGTGTTCCTTGCCAGAAAGGGGTGAATGTGTTTTGTCTGGGTGAGGAATCGTGACCTGAATATCTAGTGAGCAGACAGATTGACTGTGATACAATTTGATGTTCTTCACAAAATCTGTCCAGCTCATTTCTTTGCAGCAATATGATAGAATCACATATCTCTAGTCCTTTTTAGAAATTTGCTATAGCTGTGTGACTTTCTTTGAACAATGGAATATGAGCAGGACTAAAGTATGTCTTGTAGGGATAGAATCTTTAAGAGCCAGTTTATAATTAACCGCATTCATGTCCCACTGCTATGGTGATCACAGTGGTATGTATAAGGATCGAGTCTCTATTAGCTTAATCCCTTAATCTATGAGCAGCTAAATCGAATAACCTATGTAGAATATGTAATATGTGTAAAATGTAAATTTTTGTTTGTCAAGCAAGTAAAATTTTGGAGTTTTGTGTTATCTCAATGTCACTACCCCTACTGCGATTGTTACTATAACAATATGTGTTTTCTATCAGTTTCTACAATTCTGCATGCTACCTAATTCTCTAGAATAAGGATCTGTAAACACTCCTTTGTCTTACTTCCCACTGCTGTTAGTGCTTTGGTGGTTTAACTGTCTATGTTTTAAATGCTCCGTATATTGTTTTAAATAGTTCAGGCTTGTTAACATTTACTCATGTATATACCACTTCTCTCGTTCTTGATTCTTTAAACTACCTCAGAATTTTCATCTGAAATTGCATTGTTCCTGATCCAAGTGCAAGCTTACTGAGTAATCACTTTTGCTGTAGATGGGGTAGGTGTGGCTTAGATTAGACGTTCTTTGCTTAAAGTGAAATTATGGCTACACTCGTCTTTCATAATGTATTCAAGCTGCTTCTATCAAACATCAAAAATAATATTTGATTCTGTCATTAAAGACAAAAGAAATGATGTCAAAGGGTTTTGTCTTTGCTCTAATGAGCACATGGTTTATTCATTTACTTACCATTTATAAAAATTGTTTTAGGAAAAGATTGACACAGTTTAGCAGAAAGATTTGGAAGGATTTGAGAGTAATTTTCACTTGTTCCTTTTGCAAGGGATAGAAGACCAATTTAATTCAATTAAGAAGATACAAAATGCATTCTGAAGGTTAGGCCAAGCATGTTGAGAAGGGCATTTTTACTTAAAAATTACCGTTGGATGATTCCAGATCAAAGATTTAAAGGAATGGCCTGGAAGAAGTTCTCCAGGGCTAATTAATTACCGTGTGTTATGAGGAAATAAATGAAGTTGCAGCTTAATGATCTTTTTCCTCCAATATGGTCAGCTGTGCTGTAGGCTATCGACCTACTTGATATTAACAACATGCCTGCTGATAGTTACAAGTGAACACTTTTACTTCTTGGTTTTTATTTTAACTGAAGGGAACACAACCCAATGATCTTAGGGAAATGTGTAGCCAGTAATTAAAGTGCAGACACACTTACACACCTACTCACACAGCTACATGTAGAATGCAAGTGAACGCTGCGATCCACTTATTTTTCTAGGAATTCGTTGTGAAGAAGACAATCCTCACGGTGAAGGCAAAGCTTAGTGTACCAGTAAGTGTTCTTTTGTTATTTGGGCTTACGTTTTCTTCTTTTTTCTCTAAAAGTAATGTTCTATGTTCACCAGTTTTCAAATTGATCTGATTTGTAGTCTCAGGATCAGACTTGAGTCTTTTTTTCTAACATGCTTTCTACACTTTCCATTATATTTAAAAGTTCATCATTTTGTATCACTCTAGTTAAAATAACTTTTCATCCTGCCCAACTGATCCAAGTCTAATACGCTATAACAATTATAAATCATTGGATTGCAATACTAATGTACTGCTTAATGTACAGAAGAAAAGAAAAATTTGTTATTTTTAAAGTGACAGCAGTTGACTGTTTTTCAGTAAAGAAACTAAAATCCTTGTGTGAGAATGGATTACGCTTTCTATTTTATAAGGAGTAAAATCTATTAAGCCAAAAAGGTAGCATATGGGTCCTGTCTTGATGTAAAGCTAATTTTAATATCCTAGCCTTAACTGTAGTGAAGAACTTCAACAATTAGCAGGAAAGTTGCTCAGCATAATTATGTGGAAATTCATTTTGTGGTATTAGTTCCATTTTTACAGATTATCTTAAATTTAGACAGCTAGAAATTTTGGAAATGACTTGTGATGGTATGAGTGGTCTATTTCCAAACTCTAATCTTGTGATCAATTTGAAAACCTTATCCAAAATCCTCCCTTGCTTATCACTGTGATTGCTTTATTTTTACATATATAGGAAAAATATATTTTGATGTCATTATATTACATTTATCATATTATACTGTACTGTTCTATTATATTTAGAATACATGTGTGCCATACTTTATGTCATTGTAAACACTATAGAGAGAACTATCTGACACAGGAAATTGAAAAAAAGAAAAATGAAACACTGTGATTGACGTGCTATTGATATTCTGGAAGTAGTAAGGAGGTTAAGAAAAAAGAGCTATTGCCCTAGCCAGTTTGACTCAGTGGACAGAGCATCTGCCTACAGACTAAGGCTTCAATTCCAGTCAAGGGCACATGTGTTGGTTGCAAGCTCTTCCCTGCCCCGGCCCTGGTTGGGGCACATGCAGGAGGCAACCAATCAATGTATTTCTCTCACACTGATGTTTCTCAGTCTTTCTCTCTCTTTTTCACTCTCTCTAAAAATCAATGAAAAAATATCCTCAGGCGAGGATTAACAACAAAACAAACAAACAAACAAACAAGAAAAAAAAACAGCTACAAAAATTCACATAGTAATATTCAAAGTATTTCTTGTATTCTTTAAGGAACACTTAATAACAGTAAGGCCTAGTTCAAGATTTTTCATGGTGGAGCATGGCTGAAGTTGAGGCGACATGAAGATATCCACAGACTCCTTACATAAACATGAATATGAATAAAGGAGTTAATAAATTAGAAGTTTATACTAATGAAAATGGAAAGCCAGTTAAGTTAAAAGTATAAAGGGGATTCAGCTTCTCTGAGGGAAAGATTGTTTTGCAAACATGATGAATAAAAGTGGGAAGGGAGATATAGCAGAGGCAAATTGCTGAGAGGTTGCTAATATTATTCTGGTGACAAATGCTATTAACCTTCAATAAGCTGATGACAGAATTAATGGACAGAAAATGAAGGGTCAAGATAAATTTAGAAGACAAAATGGACAAAACTAAATCAATACTGTAAGACTTTTTATTTTCTCCTTATTCTTCTCTATCCTATCTCCCTAGTAAATTTAAACTATTCTCACAATTTTGCATTGCATATTCTCACACTCTATCCAAATTTCATTGTGAAATAAATTTCCAGTGTTGACTTTCCTTCTGATTTCCAGACACAACAACAAAAGTTCTACAATGATATTTAACAAACATCTGAATTTGAAACTGAGCAAATCCTCATTCATTTTTAAGTTATCCAAACTCTCTACTGTCCTTGGGTTCAGTTTAGAAGACAAAATGGATAAAACTAAAGTGCTATAATAAATACTGTAAGACTTTTTATTCTTTTCTTATCCTTCTCTCTCTTCGTCAGTACAGAGACAACATCAGATCTTACTTGCATAAATATGTGTTCTTTCTAGATAGGCTTTCTGCAATTATCCTAACTCTAAGCCAATTGAATTTCTACACAGATCCATAGAGTTCCTAAAAGGTGCCCAGATCATGTAACTTCCAAACTTAAATCTCTGCAGCAATTTCTTATTTTTTTTTTAGATCAATTCTTAAAACTATTAACCTGGCCTCAGGGGCCCTCACTCACTCACTCACATCTACTTCTCAGGTTTTCCATTTCAATCATAGGCATCTGAAAATACTCGTGTTGCTCTGGGTGTATTTTTGTTCCCTCAAAAGCATCAGGTTTTTTTCTTCTGCTTCAGGGACTTCATGCATGATCTTCCTTTTGCCAGGGATGCTTTTAATTTATGGTCCAGTTCAAATTCTACTTAGTTTTTTTCAACCAATATGTCCTTAGTGCATTTCCACAATAGTTTTTACTTATTTTTTAGAGAAGATATCAGAATCATAATTTTTTAATTTTACATACTGTCAGCCTCCCTGATTAGACTGTAGGGATGCAAAAGTAGTGGCCATTTCTGACTTTATTCACTGCACCAATGCCTGGTAGAGTGTTTTGCAGTAGTTGACTTAAAACTCACTTTATTGAGGGGATGGGTTCATGAGTAATTTTTTAAAATCATGAATGTAAGGGAGATAGTGAGATGTTTTGAACTTTTTAACACTTTGTATTTGTGATAAGGATGGTAATAATGCTAATCCTATCTAATAATCCTATCTACTAAAGAGGGAATATGCTAATTGACTGCCCCACCCTCAAAGATGGCGATGCCCACAGCCACAAGATGGCCTGCAGGGAAGGGCAGTTGCGGGCAATCAGGCCATCAGAGGAGCAGTTAGGCATCGATCAGACTGACAGGGGAGTGGTTAGGGGGTGATCAGGCTGGCAGGCAGGCAAGCAGTTGGGAGCCAGTCCCGGATTGTGAGGGGTCCCCAATTGGAGAGGGTGCAGGCTGGGATGAGGGACCCCCCCCCCACCCCAGTGCATGAATTTCATGCACCAGGCCTCTAGTGATAATAATAATGAAACATTTATTGCACTGTCTTTAAGTCAAGTAATCTTCTAATAACTTCACATATTTTAAACAATTGTTTTCATAGCCAACTTTCTAGATCAGGTCTCTGAGTGTTATCACATACCTTCGCCATTTTTACTCCAAGTATATCTTCATTTTTCTCTTACCTCTATAAGACGTTACTTTGCCATTTTTCTCAGTAAGTACCATCTCACACAAGTCCATGAACACGATGTGCTAAGCTCCCTTTTCTCTGTCACACAGGAGAACAATGGCTCTTTCTTTAGTTAATACCTTTATCTAAGTGCTTGCTTCGGTACCCGCAGTGCAGTGGATGCTCAATACGTTTTGGGCAGCGAAAACAATGAGGAGCTACGCCTAGGACAATGGCTTGAATTCAGCGAGGGTGCTTCAACATCCTCAGCAATTTGAGTCTTTGAAAGTTTAAATAAGAATATCTAAAAAAAAGAATATAACTGTGATAAAGAGCAAATATTATATTCCTTATAATATTTTAATTATAAGCATTAGTTAGCTGTGAGTAATTACATTTGATATAATAAATAAAAGAAAATGTCTACTGAAGAAAAGGGGTGGCCCAGGTTATTATAATGAAAAAAAAAATCTTAATGTATAAAAACATGTGTGATGCGGAATGACTTCTATTTCCACGTATATGGGAATGCTTTTACCAAACCTGAAAGGAAGAATAAAGTTGCATTTTGGAAGTATTCAAGAAAATATGCATAGTCTGGAAACTTCAAGTTCTGAGAAGTTTCTCTGATGGAGAGCTGAAAGGTTGAAGGAAGGCTGGGGAAATGCTTCTCGGTTCCATGTCTCAGGCAATTTATGACATATTCAATGACTACAAGCCTATTGTGCAGCAAGTGAATGTGTACTATGAGGAAAGAAGGCTTTAATGAAGCAATACTAGTATAGTATGAAGAAGTTAAATATTTCAGCTGCCTTTTGGTAATGGAAAGTATAGCATAATCCCAAATGCATTGTTTCCAGGCTTAATTGCATAGTAATGCTGAGATCAAAGACACAGGTAACATTCTTGGAAATATGAGCTAGTTTATGAGTCAAATATTTTAGAATATTATAACCTGTATTACATGAATGAAGGCATAAAAATTCAACTTTAAATGTAATTATGATAAAAAATCATTTTGTTCATGTCATCTAACTGAATCCTTAATGCAGTACATTCATTTTATACCAAAACACATGCTAAGCATAGGAATATCCTCTAACTGGAAAATGACTTTTTTTTGACAAAAGACTATGTAGTCCTATACTATCTGTGTGTGGAAGAACTTTAAAGAATTATCAAAATTGACTACTTCAGGTTTCATGTTTCCTTAGCTAAGCTTTTTCAGATTATCCTAAAGTCTAACGTTTAAAAATTCTTAAAAAACTATTTCATATTAAATGTAAGCATACTCCAATATCTACCTATTTCATGCCATCATGTGTCTAAATACTATCTTCAACCATATTCACCAATGTGGGAAAGGTTGAAACATATATGATTATTTAAATTATTTATTACCAATTGAACTTATTTTATTCAATTGTTAATTTCATATAGAGAGTAATAAGGAAATTTCTATGCTTAGATTGGCTTTAAAAGATGAGGAAATTCAAAATAATCAAGATTTTCTTTAGCATTCAAGTATCTGATTTAGATAAAAGCAACACTAACAAAATCTACTTGTGTCATTTGAAGTAGCTATAAGAAAGGCCATGCCATTCAGAGCATGGCCATGTTATTTCTGAAGGTCGTCAATCTTTGTAGCACTCTGGACATTTAAACAGGGAAGTTTAAAATTCTCTTGGGGTCACCTGAGGTGTATTTTTTTTCTATTTCTTTATAACAACGTGGCACAAATTTAGTGGCTTCAATAAGTGATAGAAGTCAGACTTCCAGTTGGGCTCACCTGGGTTCTCTCTTAGGGTCTCACAATCCCAACATCAAAGTGTTGGGCCATCCGAGCTCTCACCTTGATGCTCTGGGACAGAACCAGCTTTCACACTCACTTATATTTGGTGTAACTTAGTGCCCTGTGGTTAAAAGACCGGGGCCAACCTCTGCGGTGGCAGTCAGCCAGGCATCTCTCTCAGCTCTTACATACCATTCTTTGGTTCTCGCATGTTATATAAAAAGAAAAATTGCACCTGATTCCTTAAACATGAAAAGAAAATTTTTTTTTCAACACTTACTGCAAAAGGACAAAGAGATCATTCCAACACAGGAGAGAGATCAAACTAAAATTGGCTTGGACAAAAGGCATACAGACTTTTAGACACTGCGGTGAGCTGAAAAAAGTACTGGGTAAAGTTGTGGGGAGCTGGGAGTGTGATTAGGTCATCTGTGCTTGCAATTACCGCTCATTGAAGTCAGGCCCCTACCCGCCCAGGGAACCTGGGAAGTAGAAGTGCTATCTTCCTTGATAATTGCATTCTGAAGGGATGGCTCTCAGGTCTTGAAGAAAATCATCTCTGGGTTTTGGAGGATTTACATTTCAAAAGGGGCAGAGAAAGAATATAAAATTACAAGTTTTCTAAAATAAGTGCTTTAAGAATGGGGAGGCCAGGGGGCTGGGTTGAGGAAGAAGGCTGCCTGAAGTTTAGCCAATCTGAGGGAAACCTTATGCCTGTAGGTCACTGTGGGCCACTCCCCATTCAAGGCCAGCAATGTGGCTTTGAATCTTTCACATGCTCTCCGATTGCACTTTCTGCCCGTCTGAAGGAAACTCTGCTTACAAAGGCTTACAGGATTCGATTTTGTCCACCCAGATCATCTATTTTTGCCACATAACATGCAATAATCATCGGGATGAGATTTACCATATTCATAGGTTTTATCCACAATCAGTGAGGATGAGAATTATACAAAGGTGAGGGTCATTGAAAGTCATTTTTAGAATCTCACCTACTAAATGAGGTGTGTAGTTTCTTCTTACATTATAATTTCTAGAAACCAAGTTTAATTACTATTCAGGGCTGCACACTTTAAAGAAAGTGAAAGAAAGGCTACACTGTACACATAAATAAGGGCATTTGATGGACCCACTACGTGCACAGCAGTGGTGATTACAAAGATGTTCCAACTAGTTTTCTTTTTTTCTCCCTTCCCTCCTACCTACTTGGGTTTTTCTTTGTTTTTTTTAAAAAATGGTTTAATGATTAGGAGTGTCATTGCCAAAGAAGGGACAGGTTGTTATCAACCTAAGCTTGCTTTCCTCCCTTTCCTTCAAGTAGTATCATCTCTGATTCTTGTTCCCAAATCAATTTGATTATGGTAGCTAGCTTTTCCATTCTACTGAAAAGGGTTGGTGATAAATTTCATGGTGGAAATTCTTCATGGGCTATGATCTAACTGCCCTCGACTTCCTACTTCACTTGCTTATTCAAATTGTTAATGTAAAAAAAAAAAAAAGGCAAAGCCATAAAGAATTTTTGTGAGTTTATTTGAGCCAAACTGTCGACAATTGCCTGGAAGCAGAATCTCAATCTGTAGAGATGATGCTCTGGAGAATGGCAGTTTTTCACCTTGTTTTATACATTACTAGCAAAGGAGGAGATGTCATTAGGTTACATGAAATCCACTGGTGACAGATTAGGGGCGTCAGGAGAAAGCAAAGCAGGGAAACCTCTAGGATTAGATAAAAAGGAAAATGATAGACACATGCTTCTTTTACACAGGTGGGTATAGGATCGTTAACAGTCAACAATTAACGGGATAGCAACAGCAATGAAGGCATCCGTGGTCTGTGACCAGTCAGAACACCAGAGTTGTGCCGTGAGGGGTCCGGAAAAAGAAGTTACAAGTTGCCCTGACATTCCACAGGTATGTCATCTTGGAAAAAGGCTCAGTAAAGATAGAAGTTGATTGTTGTTAGGGAAGGTAGTGGCCTAGGACATGACTACCCACTAAAAACTGCTTTTTAATGAAAGGTTTTACTTTCAGACCATTCTTTGTGGTTGCTGTAGGTCTCTTGAGTTTGCAAGGCCGCCACACAGGCCTTTCCTGAGTGAGTCAGTTTAGTACGTGGTCTTTTTTCGTCCACAAAATAAAAACCCAAGTGATCAAGTAAAGTTTCAAATTTTCACTAGAAAATTTGATCACAGCCTCCCTTTTCACATGACTAAGTGAAATCTTGAGTTCTAAATTGTGCTGCTCCAGGACTAGTTTTTTAGGGACGGTAATTAAACTAACTCTTTTTTTGCATACCTGAGATACCTGTTTGCTTAAATTCAGAAAGATCCTTTCCTGGTAGTCATAATAGTGTCTCTGATTAAGAAGGCAGTGAATTGAGCAGGATAATTATAGATGAATGAACTTTTATCTATTTTAAAATATGTGGCAACAAAAAGCATATTCAGGATATGTGATATATTCAACCTACTTATTGATATATTTCAGAACTTCCAGTTGTTTGCCAAATGAGTTACCATTGAAAGTGTCATTTGTTTTAAAGTCAAAGTTTCCAGTATGCACATGTGCATATTTCTGGGTGATGTTGTAAGGGGCATTTGATCAGTATTATTAGGTCTGAGTGAAAGCAGGGAGCATTTGGCAGGGTTGTTACTGCGATGATGCACTTTGAGCAGAAGGCTGCAGTATTAGATCAGAATGAATGTCTCCAGAGACTGAGCTGGCAACTAGCAGACATGTTAATATTCCTACTCACGTCTACCATCTCTTAGTTGATTTTGCCATTTTTCTTTAAATCAGGGATTCTTTGGAGACTGATATGTTCCAACACAAAAAGCAGGGGAGCAATTGCTTAGGCAGTTCACAGCACAGGAGAACAAAGGCAAAGCCCTTCATTCTAATTACATGTTATGCCTATATCAGGATTGGCAAACTCTTCCATGCTCAATGGTACAATTAAACAATATTTCACATGTATTATTATGAAATACAAATTACAGAAAGATCAGTTCCCTGAAAGGTTAACAGATCTATAAGAAAGGTTGGTAAGCAAACATTTTACATAATGAGATGTGGCATATATTAATCAATGTAGTCACTTTTGAATCACATTCATGCTTGTTTTAAAGGAAAAAATGATGGTTTTGAGTAGAAATTTCACATTTCTGACTTGAAGCTGTTAGAATAATTATTATTATGTTAACACCACAATTTTGTAAAAGATATACAAAATGATAATAATCTCATTCTTACAGAGCACGTCCTCAACATTAATAATAATGTATTTCCTTTATTCCTTTAATAAACCCGTGATCTTTACAATTTCAGTGGTTCAGTGAATTATAGACTTAGAACTCAGGTCTTCTTTCTTTTCTTCTTTCTTAGTATATTTTTTGTTAAAATGTAAACAAATAAGGTTTAACTAAATAGGTATTCTAGGGAAAAAAGTATATTATCCATGTTATATATTCTTGTGTGTGTGTGTGTGATTTATTTAACAGAAATTTTAGGTAACTCGATGGTATATAAACTCTTGTAGGTAGAGGGTAAACCTTTACATAGAATGTCTGATAAAATCTATGCTAAATACTTTATCACAGAAATCATGGTCACATATATTGTTATTTCAAATAACACCTGAGAGAAATATAAGCCAAGGAGTTAAGGAAGGAAAGAAGAGCTACAAATATATACAAAGGTCCTTCTAAGGCTCTTAAAAAGTGATTTAATAATTAGGAGCACAGAAACACAAAAGCAGAGTCCAGAGGGCAGAGCTGTTGGCACAGAGGCCGAGCAGTCCAATGAGGCCTCTGCAGGCTGAGAGAGCAGAGCTACCATTCTGGAGGGCCGAGAGGGTGGAGGATGGGGCCACAGGAAATTGTTCTCAGGTCTCAGAATCCATGGAATTTGCCCTACTGAGTTTCAGAATTATTTGGGACACAAGACCCATTTCAAGCGTCCTATATTTTCCCCTCGTGGGATGAGAATGGCTCTCCTCTACCTACCCTGCCACGCTCTACATTTTTTATAATTTGAGTAATCCAAGGTACATTATCTTAGTACAATAGCACAAGATTAGAAATCTAAAAACAGAAGGAAAATCGAAAATTTCATGAAGGTAAAAATTTAAATTACATTGCTAAATATCAAATCAAAGAAGTCACAAGAGAAATTATAAATGCCTTTGATATAACTGAAAGTGGCAATTATACATATAAAATCTTGTGAGATGCAGCTAAAGCACTACTCAGAGGAAAATTTACAACTGCAACATGCCTATTTTTTTAAAAGGATCTCATGTCAATAACTTCACCTTCAAAGTTAAGAAATTAAAAAGAACATTATAGCAAACTAAACCCAAAACAAGTAAAAGAAAGAAAATTATAAAAATGAGTGACAAAATAAATGAAATGGAGAATAAAAAAAAGAAATAAACAATTTTTAAATAAATAATATTTTCAAACCTTAGATACACTGCCAAGAAAAATAGAGACAAGGCTCAAATTACCAAATTCAGAAATAAAAAGTATGCTAGAAATACAAATGATTGTAGAACAATATTCCACCAACTGTACACTAAAAAATTAACATATAAAATGAGCAAATTTGTAAGAAAACAAAAATTAACCAAAGGAAAGAGAAAATATGAGTAAATCTATAACAAGTATAAAGTTAAATTAGTAACTTACCATATTTTCTGGCATATAAGATGACTTTTTAACCCAGGAAAATCTCAAAAGTCGGGGGTTGTCTTATATGCCTGGTGTCATCTTATAGGGCAGGTGCTGAACTTCCGAGCCGGACTGGAAAATCTGCGGTTACCACATACGGTGGGGGGAGTTCAAAAACGGCCGCACTCCTTTCATTCCAATGGACCCGGACAGAGACCACAAGTGTCTCTGGTCGGCTCCTTTTTGTGCCGCATATGGTCTCTGTCCGGACTTTTTAACCCAGGAAAATATTCTCAAAAGCTGGGGGTTGTCTTATATGCCCAGTTGTCTTATACACTGGAAAATACAGTACCTTTCTACAAGTGAAATCAATAAAGAAAAACCAGATTGTCTCATAGATGAATTCTATCAAGTAGTTAAAAAATCAATACCAATTCTTCAAAACTCTTCCCAAAAATGAAAAATAAGAAAACACTTCTTATTGATGAGGTCAATATTACTTTGATACCAAACCAGACAAACATTTGACCAGTAAAAAGCATTATCAAACAGTATCCTTTATATATATAGTTACAAAAACCCTCACCAGAATTTTAGCAAACTAAAGCCAACATCAGAGAATATGAATTACACACCATCTATCATAATAAAAGTGTAACATGCTAATTAGACCTAACAGCCTAATGACCTTCCTGATGTCCTTCCGGATGAACTTCCAGTTGAAGCCGGGGCTATAAAGGTCTGAGGCAAGCCGCCACGGCTGTGAGGGCCGAGCCCCTTACACAAATTTTGTGCACTGGGCCTCTAGTCTAGTATAATTTATCCTAGCAATGCAAGATTGGTCTCAAAATTAACCAGGAGAATATAGTATTTTAATAGAATAAAGAAACATAATACAGGATCATCTCAGTAGATATAGAAATATTTTTGACAACATTTAAAACATTTTCATGATAAAAACTCAAATCTACCTGGTATAGAATAAAACTTCTCAAACTAATGACAGACAAGTACCCAAAACATAACAGACAAACAAACAACCCACAAGTAACATAATATTTCATAGTGAAAGAGTGAATACTTTCCCCAAAGAATCAAAGCAAAAATATCCACTCTCAATTTCTATCCAAAATTTATTGATGTTTCTAGCCATGGCAATTAAACATGAAAATGAAGGCATCTACAGTATATTTATATTCATTGCCCATGGACACACTCTATACTTCTATGCATAATCCAAGACCCATGGACACAAACAATAATGGTGGGGGGCGGGGAGAGGGACTGGGTGGAGGGGGGCAAAGGGAAAGAAAATTGGGAACATCTGTAATACTGTCAACAATTTATATATATAAAGCTGATTGGAAAATATTGAAGGCAACCAAATTTCCAATTTGAAAGGAAGAAGTAAAATAATCTCTATCTTCAAGTGGTATGTTCTTATAAATAAAAAACTCTAAAGAATTCATTAAAAATGACTAATTTAATGAAGTTTAGCAAGAATAATAGAAAACAACCAATTGAGTTGTGATAATTTTTGGTCTATAGATTGGTATCAGTTTGATTTGTATCTTTGGTAAAAATCAGTCATAAAATGGTGTCCTGGAAAGTATTTAGATGGATAGTCTAATGAACACTGAAAACTGAAAGTTTAGTGGTTATAGCAGCTATGCCAAGATTGTGTGAACATTGCTATTTTAAAAATTCATAAATACTGAAGATCATATAGAGGAGAACAAAATCAGTGAACATTTCTATTTTGAGAGAATGTTATTTTGAACTCTATCAGGAAAATACAATTGGATGAAAGACTTTGTTAACCACATTAGTTTCTACTAGAGTGCTTTTGTTTAGAAGTTGTCCACTTAGGCATTTGTGTTGTTGCTAAGTAAACCATAAACATCTGCAGCAGGGTAAAATGTGACAACATGAGCTTTGGAGAAAGGCAGATGTGGATTGAAAGACAACTTTTCTACTTACAAGATTGCACATGCTATTTAACCAATAAATCTCGTTGCCCTCATCTGTTAAATGGGTAAATGAGTGCATGCGTTGCAGTGTTGTTATGAGGAGGAAATTAAATGGCAAGTGCATCATAAATGCCCTCATGTCAGATCTTTGGAATATTTGTGAAATTTGGGCTTTGTGAGTGTGGGTGTGATTGTGTATGGTTGTCTTTATATGAGCATATAAAGTACATATATATTTTAATTATATTTAAAATTATATTTCTTAATTCTAGAGCTATCTGTACAGAACAATTTACCTAAATTATGAAATATCTTTAATTCTTTAAATATATATATATATATATATATATATATATATATATATATATATTGAGTGTCTTGAATTTGTTACTCTTGCTTTTGACTATTTATTGTTTTAGCTTAGTTAAAGTATAGAATTTACACCACTTTATCAAATAACTCTGAGTTTATTTTTACCATCACAATATTGCAGATAAAATCATTTATATCTACCTTAATTGGTAAAGTACATGATGATAACAGTGATTTAAACTGAATAAAATAATTTGGTTTATTGATAAAGATTTCTAATGTTATTTTTGTCATATTCATTAGCTAAATACTCTTAGTTGATATCCAAAACTAAAAAAATTTGAAGCCTAAAATATCCATCAGAAATCATTTGACCCTGAATTTTATAAAATAATATTTATTAGTCCAAAGTAAATCTTTTCAGAAGCAAATAAAGCATATGCATTTCCCAAGAGACAGTACATCACAAGGTGTTGGAGCAAACACACAAAAAACTGACAGTGTCTTTACATCCGCCCCAGGGGAACTGTTATTTCAAATTCCGTGACAAAACCCAATACTTTGAAAGACATTTGATTTTTCTGAAAGTTCTACTGAGTTTTCATCCAAAAAGCAAAAAGAATTTATCCACTTACAGGGAGCCAAGGCATCTTATTATTAGGCAACTAGAGGAGCAGTGCATAAAATTCATGCATGTGTCGGGTCCCTAGGCCTGGCTGGCAATCAGGGCCAATGAGGTTCTCCACCTCTCTGCCACTCACATATGCAGCCACCCAACCCGGTTCTCTGTCCCAGCCCAGGGGCCTAATAGGGTGATGCTCCTGCATTGAGCATCTGCCCCCTCGTGGTCAGTGCACATCAAAGCAATTGGCTGTTCTGGTCGTTCCATCATAATGGTCACTGAGGCTTTTATATATATACATAAGAAACTATAATTTGTGTGTATGATATTCAATACAATGTATCTTTGGTTCTATAATTTTAAAGACATTGAATTTTGACAATATTGTTCCATATTAAATAGTTTAATTTTTTCAGTTATGCCATTAGTTACTATCTGGGCCTTTTCATGAGTGAGAGAAGTAAAAATAAGAGACGGGGTAAGAGGAAATGCTCATTCACAATCAGTTAAAAAATGGCAAAAGTATTGTTTTTCAAACATTTGTCATACATCAGATGTCTAATGTTTTTTGCATCTGAATTTTCTTATAATGTAAAAATTATAAATAAAATAATGTTTTTATTCTCTATATAATTTTGAAGAACATATTTGTCATTTCTGAAATGTAGAATTTTTAAAACTCATATACTCTATTGCATACAGATTACCTTTTGATTGTACTACAGCACCCCATTTTTATGCATTCAACCTACTAAAGAGTAAGATGAATTTTGTGAATAGACATGGAAAAGAAGAATTTTAAAGGTAAATTATAGGTTATTTCAAATGTTAGATATGTTGGGGCAATGCCTGCTATAGGATATAGAACAGGATACAAAGTTGTGTGGGGCCTAAAGATGTGAATAAAACATAGCCACAAAGTATGGCTCAAAATAAAATTAAAACTGGAGTCTGGAATCTTACTTGGAACACACTACAATAATGCAATTTGTGTGTGGCACTAGAATAGAATGAACCTCTTGGAGAGACTGTTGCCTGAAAGCACAGCCAAGTTTAAGCTAGGAGTTTTATTTCCACCGAGTATCTTAGAGTTAGATTCTTCTTGGAAATATGGTAATGAATAATGATTATGATTATATGTCATAGTACTTGCCAAATAAAAATATGTAGAATAATGCCAAAAATTTTACCCTTAGAATGATTTTAGGTTATTTGTCTCTTTATTTATTTTTTTTATGTTTCATTGAAGTATGATTTTCATGCATTCTTACTATCACTGTACACTTTGATAAATTTTAAAAATGTTTGAAATCATTTAATCACTAACACATCATGATCTATAACATTTCTATCACCCAAAATTTCTCTCATTCTCCTTTGTATTTAATCACTTCCCAATGTCCTATGAATATCAGCAATTAAAAATGGTTTTCCATCACTATCTACACTAATAAAAGAGAAAGAAGCAAGTTGACCATACCGTTGCAGCACCCACCAGCCAATCAGAAGTGGGTATGCAAATTAACCCAACAAAGATGGTGGTTAATTTGCATACTCAGGCTCTGAGTGTCTGGGGGCAGGGTGGGATGCTTGCGATGATGTAGGCATTCCGCACCAGCCCACCTGCTCCAGGCCTCTGGGCAGCATGGGAAGGTAGAAAGGCGGCTCTGGCCGAAGTGAAGGCAGTGCTTGCAGCCAGAGGAAAGAAAGCCCATTCTTGCACAAATCTTTGTGCATCAGGCCTCTATAAATTCTTTGTGCATCAGACCTCTATAAAAGTACTTAATGTATAGTCTTTGGAGACTGACTTCTTTATATGCCTTTAAGAATTATCTGTATCAAACCATCAACAAAACAACAAGAAAGCCCACTGCATGGGAGAACATATTTGCCAATGCTATCTCAGATAATGGTTTCATTTGCAAAATTTACAGGGAACTCATACAACTTAACAAAAGGAAGATAAACAATCCAATAAAAAAATGGGCAAAGAACCTAAATAGACACTTTTCAAAAGAGGACATACAGAAAGCCAAGAGACATATGAAAACATGTTCAAAGTCACTAATCATCCGAGAGATGCAAATCAAAACAACAATGAGGTCCCATCTCACACCTGTCAGAATGGCTATCATCAACAAACGACAAGTGCTGGAAAGGATGGGGAGAGAAAAGAACCCTCCTGCACTGCTGGTGGGAATGCAGACTGGTGCAGCCACTGTAAAAAACAGTATGGAGATTCTGCAAAAAATTAAAAATGGAACTCGCATTCCACCCAGTCATCCCACTTCTGGAAATATCTCCCAAGAAACCAGAAACACCAATCAGAAAAGACATATGCACCCTTATGTTCATAGCAGCACAGTTTACAATAGCTACTAAGATTTGGAAACAGCCAAAATGCCCATCAGCAGATGAGTGGATTAGAAAACTGTGATACATCTACACAATGGAATACTACACCACTATAAAAAAAAAAAAGGAATTTTTACCATTTTCAACAGCATGGATGGATCTGGAGAACATTATGCTAAGCAAAATAAGTCAGCCTGAAAAAGATAAATATCACATGATCTCACTCATTTGTGGAATATAATGAACAACATAAACTGGTGAACAAAAATAGATTCAGAAACAAAGAAACACTGAACAGACCATCCAACCTCAGAGAGAAGACTGGGTGTGGGGGTGAGAAGAGATCAACCAAAGGGATTCTATGCATGAATATTAGCATAACCAATGGGATTCTATGCATGCATATTAGCATAACCAATGGACTGGGACCCTGGGGTGGTGGGGGCTTGTCCTGGGGAGTGATGGTGGGAAGGGGTCAGTTGGGGAAAAAGGAGACATATGTAATACTTTAAACAATAAAAAAAGAATTCTCTGAATCATCTATATCTTTGGGTTCCTAGATCTGATTCCATGTGTGTGAGGGCAGAAGGCATCCCAACACAAGTAAACAATTCTGGGATAGCTTCTGGATCTCCTAATAAACACATTGGTAATTACCTAGAATGAAATCACTGATTCTATGGTAACGACAGGGTTAATTTTATGGGAAATAGTCAAATTATTTTGTGGTGTTTCCCTTAACTTTACATTGCAATGAATGGGAATTCCTTGGCATGGCTAAACCCCAAAACCCGAATGCCAGAGAGGGTGTGGAACACAAGAATGCTCGTTCTTTGCTAGTAGAAATAAAAATGGTACATTCACTTTGAAAGACAACTTGGCATTTTCTTACAAAGCTAAACTTATAATTTTACCATATATTCCAGCAATTACACTCCTAGGTATTAACCAAAAAATGTAAAAGTTATTATCCAAACAAAAATGTGCACACACATATTTATAGGAAATTTATTTGTAATTTCCAAAAGTTGAGAACAACCAAGATGCCCTTCAATAGATAAATGGATAAACAAACTGGCTCATCCGTACAATGGAATACTGTCTATATATACAGAGAAATGAGCTATCAAGCCACAAACAAGCAGGAAGGAACCATAAATTCATATTGTTAATAAAAAAAGGCAATCTGAAAAAAATTATATACTGAATGATCCAACTACATGATGTTCTAGAAAAAGGTAAAACAGTAAAAGGACTAGCTGTTGCTAGGATTGGGGAAAGGGAAGCAAAGATGAATAGATTGAGTACAGAAGTTTTTTAGGGCAGCGAAATTATTTGGTATGATACTGGGGTATTGAATACATGCCATTATGCATTTTGCAAAACCCCAAAACTGTACAGCACACAGAGTACATTATGGACTTCAGTTAATAAGAATATATCACTAGTGGATCATCAATTTTAACATATGTATTATGCAATTCAAAATGTTAATGATAGGAAAGCTGTATTGAGAGGAGGTGGCTATGGAAACTCTCTGTACTTGTATACAAAAAAAATTTTTGTAAACTTAAAACCACTCCAAGTAATAAATCCATGAATCAGAAGAAAAATAGAAATATTCTGAGAACATATATATTGAGAAGACAATTCTTATGTTTCTTAACCTTGGATCTATTGATCAGAGGAAGTATATTATAGATGAGATTTAGGATATTGACAAAAATTTCTGGTTTTTATGAAAACTTTCTGTCCTTATAATTTAATATATGCATGAGATTCTCATTATAGACCTTAACCCCAACATTTTAAAACACTTCAAAGAGAAAAGGTGTTAACAAGAACATTAACTCTGAAGTCTATAATTATTTTCTTAACTATTCAAAGCAATTTCTTAAGATAGAACATTCATATGTAAAACTTTACTTGCAGTTAATTCATTTTTCTAGATTTTTAAAAAATCCTCACCTAAGGATATTTTTCCATTGTTTTTTAGAGAGAGTGGAAGAGAGAGGGAATGACAGAGAGAAACATCAATGTGAGAGAAGCACATGGATTGGTTGCCTCCTGCGTGTACCTTGATCAGGGCACAGGCCTGGGAGGAGCCTGAAACCGAGGTACCTGCCCTGACCAGAATCGACCCAGGGACCCAGGGTCAACCCATGGGCTGACCTTCTATCCACTGAGCCAAACTGCTAGGGCATTTTTCTAAGTCTTGACACCATAATTCAGTTGTAGAAATTATCTCCAAAATGTTAAGTAATTGATATATTTTAAAACCTCTTATCCAAGTTTCATACAGTTATCTATTTACCATTGTTTTCCTTCTTAACACCATTTCCAGCTTACATGGCAGTTTTGACTTCCCCAATGCTATTTCTTTTCTCAGCTTGAAACATTGATGCATCCTAAGTGCTTTTGGTAGATATATTTTCATCAAAGCCCTGATTCATGCCTTAAGGAACCCTGGCAGCAACATCATTTTGATTTAACTAATAACTTAGTTTTTATGCCAGTTGGATGCACAAAAATCTTGCCTTCACATCTGCTGTGACTCTACAGCAATGAAGATAGATCATTCAAACCCTTCTGATTAAAAGTTCTGATCAGAGTTGCATAATAGTTTGGCCACTGTAAATGTGAAATAGGCTATATGAATTAGAGCCCATAAACTTAATCAACTTCGTCTTGTTTATATCCAGGCTCTTCTCCAACTCATCAAGGTCATTTTGAGTTTTAATCCAGTTTTTAAATGTGCTAATTGTACTACCAAATTGGTGTCATCAGCAAATTTAATAAAAATACACTCCAGTTCACCACCCCAGTCATTAATTTTAAAAATGTTTAATAGTAGCAGACTAAGTAATGACCCCTGAAAAATACACTCAGCACTTAGAATTTCAAAAGATGATACTGCATAATCAATTTTCTGACAACTTGTGCTTTGGTTGGTTAAAGAAATATAATGAACCAAATGCGCAAATGTTTTCCCACTTCAATATTCTGCATGGTGTGTGTGTATATATAAATTTTATTAAAATATTAATTTATGTGTAAAGACTAGGCTCAGACATTTTGAATTTAGATTTTAAAATTAGGGCATGTGTTCATATCTTCCTTGCTGATATTTTGAAACAATATCACTTTTCTTTTAAGTGCCCCAAATCAAATTATACCACCCACCTCTTCCCTGTCTTGGGCGACCTCACGTTTAAAGTCCCCCATACTGGCAGACATTTAGCACCTGCGTTTCTTCACTGCATCTCGTTTAATTGATCCATCATCTCATTATTCTGTACTTCCAGAAATCTATGATTTTTTTTTCATTCCATCTTTCCAAGAAAAATACTCACATGTCCTATCTCAGAAGTGGTTATTAGTTATTGATGAAAACGTATTTTGAAACCCTGGTCAGTTTCTCTCGGTGGTTAGAGCATTGGCTTCAGGACCTAAGAGTGGTGGGTTCCACTCCTACCTCTTTCCCTCAGTCCCAGGAGGGATGAGTGCGGCAGGCAACCAGTCAATATGTTTCTCTCTCGTGTGGATGTTTCTCTCCCTCTCCCCAGGTTCCCTCCTTTCCATTCTCTTTGAAATAAATGGAAAAAAAATACCCTCAGGATTAAAAAAAAAGTATTTTGGAAATACACTTTTTTTAAGAAATAAAAATGGTTATATAATTATAGATGCAACAGATGTTAAAATGGAAACATAAACATACATATGTCAATAAATTTGCAAATATACAAATATGTAAATGTAGAAAATATTAAAACTAACTCAGGAAGAAATAGTATATTTCTATATATTTAACTATTGTCATTGAATCAGTTAAAAGTTTCCTCCTACCAAAAATAAAGGGGGAAAATACCCATGTACACAAAGCAAGCCAGATTTTTTTTAACAAATATAATCTTTACAGTAGTCAAGGAAAAGATAATTCAAATCTCATTAAATGTTTCAGGGAATATTTTAAAAAAATGTCTTGCTTAGACTATTATGAGGTTTTTATAATATCAATGACCAAAGTACCGAAGGATTATAGAAAAGATGAAAAATAATAGGCTAATCTGACTTATAAAATACTAGAGGCCCAGTGCATGATTTTGCGCATGAGTAGGGTCCCTCAGCCTGGCTGGCGATCAAGACCTATCGGAGGCCAGCTGGCAGGGGGAGGTGCCCCAGAGGTTGGCTAGCCAGCCTCCTGTTTGGGGCCTATCGGGGGGCCAGCTGGCTGGGAGGAGGGGTCGTGGGTGATTAGCTGTGGGAAGCACTGACCAGGGGGCAGCTCCTGTGTTCAGCATCTACCCGCTGGTGGTCAGTGTGTGTTATAGCAAGTGATCAACCGATTGTTCCAGTCATTCAGGTTGTTTGGGCGTAATGGTCGCTTAGGCTCTTATATAAAGAGATATTTGTGAGAATCCTAAACAAAATATCATCAAACACAATTTGAAAGAGATTTTCAAATAAGTTATAAAACAGTCATTTGAGTATATTGTGGGCAGAGGTTGGCTCATAATTAGAAAAATATTATTATTTACCTCATTATTGGTTGAAGAAGAAACCTCTATCATTATCTCAAACAAAAAAGTATTGCTATAATTCTACAATCAATATTTAGAATTTTAAGGAAATGCAGATTCCTCATCTCAGAACTACCATAATTTGAATTACTGAAGACCCATAATAAATTTTAAGACTATATCAGCCCTGGTCAGGGTGTGTATAGGGGGCAATCACTTGATATCTCTCTCTGTCTGTATCTCTCTCTTCCCCTCTTGTTAAAACCAATAAACATGTCCTTGAGTGAAGATTTTTTTAAAATAATATAACAAGTGCCATTAATAGACAGAAATTTGAGTTCTACTTTTGAAATCAAAGTAGGAGAACTCATGGTTAGGACATTCTTTGGCAAGTGTATGTAACAGCTGTTGACTATCATTTCAAAAGGATTGGCATATGGCTTTTCTGATGCCTTTAGACTGGTTCTTAATCATATCAATAATAAGCTGAAAAAAATACAAATACAAATATTTTAACTCTCCTCTCTCTGGTCAAAGTTAAATATCCACAAACAAAAATGTAAAGCATTTCCTCTAAGTCTAAAAAGAATGGTTCAGCTTTCTGAACTGGCTACATAAGGAGTTCTTAATAGATAACTAACATTCACTAGATAGCCTTCCCCATAATTCTGAAGTGGGTGCTATGACAAATATTACTTATGAAAATGTATAAAGTTCTAAAGTTAAATATTAGCAAATACCCATAACGAATTAGTGTATGTATCCATTTTAACAATTGTATTTTAGTCAAGGTTATAGCCCAAAACAAATCAAATATTCAAATTAGAGAGGTTGAGGGAAAATTAATAACATTATTTACAGAGATATGAGTTGGTTGCACCCTATAATCTTTGTCAGGACAAAGAGAAGATCTGGAAAGGATCACAAAAGTTATCCACCACTGCTTAGAACCACATTTGGTAAAATTAAATATATATAATACTAACACAGAAAAATATGAATTGACAACTGCATTTTAAGTTGTAGATGTGAATATGAGTGTGTGGCTGTATCTGTGTGTGCATGTGTCTATTGTTGTCAGTATAGAAGAGGATATTAATATTCAATAGTTTTTTTCTATAACAATTTAAGTTCTGTCTCATTTTTTTTTTAATTAACCTAGAAAGAGTAAAACTATTCTAGTATGTCTCTATCTTGGTTGTCCTTTCTTTGCCTCACAGCTTAATATAGATTTAAAATATTTTCCCACATCAATGTTGTATATTTGAAGACTGATCCCTTCTTGTTTTTGCAAAAGACATTAAAAAATGTTATTTAAGGCTGGAAACCAAGGGAATGTCAGTGTACTAGTAGATGATGGACATTGAGAAACAGAAATAGTTGCAAGAGCTGATGACAGGGAGGAAAAGATCAAGATTACACATGACTTTCTAGGAATATTAATGATTTTTGGACTTTATTCTAAATACTAGGGACCCCGTTCATGACCTGTGTGCTGTGGGGCTGTAGTAGGCACAGGGACAGTTCTCGACCCATTCTCTGCCCCCCTTCCGGGCCCCTCCTCCCATGGCTCCTGGTCCCCTTTCTGTTGGCAGTCCTATTCCCGCCGGTGCCTCTTCCACTTGCTGATGGCACCAGCCCTGCTCATACTCACTGATGGTGTGGAGCAATTGGACAGGCACCAGCAGTAGGTATGAGCGGGGCCAGCGCTGTCAGTGGGTACCAGCGGCTGCTGCTGCCGCAATTGCACCTCAGGAGCAGGGGGAGGTAGAGAAGCTCTGAGGGGATATTGAGGCTGGCAGCCGTTGCTCACACCTGCTGACAGTGCTAAGTGATCGGGGCCAGCACCTGGTACCAGTAGCAGGTGTGAATAGTGGCTCTGGTGCTGGCAGCAGGTGCTAGTGGAGCCAGTGCTAGCAGCAGGTGCATGTGCCAGGCAGGACCATGGCACGTGGGAGCAAAGAATTTGCAGTAACCACCCAGAGGCTTGCCCTGATGACAGCAACCAGCGCCCGCCTTGGTCTGGCACCCCACTCATTATCCTGCCATGGCCAACACCCGCCATGCCCTGCACTCTGCCGCCTGCTGCCGAGGCCCACCATGTTCCATGTGTGCCCCCTGGTGATCAGTACATGTCATAGCAACTGGTTGTTCAGTTCAGTTCGGTTGTTCCACGGTTTGGTTTATTTGCATATTATGGTTTTATACATATAGATAAGAGAATCCACTAGATGATTCTGAACTGAGAAGTGAATAATCTGACACCTTTAAACATAATCCCTTGGGTCATGTGTGGAAAGTAGACACTTGGAGCAGAGCAAAAGTGGAAACGGGAGATGAGATAATGCTTTGTCAGTGTTCTAGGAAAGAGACTGTAGTAGCTTTGACCAGAATGGTTGCAGTGGATGTGGTGAAGAGTGGTCAGGTTTGGTGATGGGGTAGTATGGAATTGGAGATATCAAAAACACTTACTAATGAATATGTTATATTTGCTGCTATTTAGCATTTATATGAAAATGGAATTTAGAAGTGGTCATTGTGTCTGGATTTCCTGCCAGAGGTTCTGAATGAAGCTAAAAACTTGTCTTTCATCGGCAAATATCCTATATAATAAAAACATAATATGGAAAAAGACCAAATGGCCAAATAGCAGAATGACCATCCAGATGACCATTGGGAAGACCATCTGGGACCACACTGTGACACCCCCTGGTGCCTGGCCAGCCCCGGTGGGTGCAATGCAATTGGTCGGGGCCCCAGCCATTGCCCCATGATCACCCTGCAGAGGGAGGCTGAGGACACCTGCGGGCGGGGTGACCAATCAGGGGGCTCCATGATCACCCCAAAGAGGGAGGCCCAAGTCACCAACCTGTGGGCTGTGGCGGGCGAGCGAGGGAAGCACGGATCCCAGGTGCCTGCCAGCAGCCAGAGGGAAGCCTGGGTCCCGGTTGCCAGAGGGAAGCCAGTGCCAGCAGCTGGGGGAAGGATGGCCTACTCCTACATGAATTTCAAGCATCGGGCCTCTAGTTTGCTAACAAAAGAGACCAATGAGAGGACTTTAGTAAAGAACAGGAGCTAGGACTGTGCCCAGGGAATAGACAAAATTTAAAAGTTGGAAAATTAACAGGATCCAGGAAAAAATTCCAACAAGTATAAACTAATACAATAAATTACAATTAAAAAAAGAGAGAGTGAGCTGAAAATTAAGGAAAAGGCAGTTATTCAGAAAGAATGAAGTGATCAACTTCAAGTACTGGCAACAGGTTCAGCAAACCATGGTCTTAGAATGGACCCTTGGATTTGCATGGCAAATATCATGGATGATTCCATCAAGAGATGCTTAGAGGAAGAATAAGAACAAAAGTTGGACTGCAAAGTACCTGAGAAGGCCTGGGGAAGAAAATGAAGTGAAATGGCATATGCTACTAAATAAGCAGAGAAATTTGCAAGGTAACGATATCAAAAGACGTGTCCACTAAATGAATTGGTAATTAGAAGACTTTCAACTGGATTTGTTCAAAAGACCAAAAATAAAATAAAGTATCCAAATATATAATTATTCCATTTTATTCTTCTTAAGAAGGTAATATAAAATTCAGCCCCACTCTAAAGAGATCTATTCTTAAAAATTACTTATTGCTATCATTTTATAGGCCATATATCCATGCATATGTTTTGAGTCATATTAAGAATGTAAATATAATTAATCAAGAGGAATCCTTCCATTGTTTTCTCTAGAGTTGAGAAAACTGCCTTTCCTTCTACACATTTTTAAAGTACAGATTTAATTATTTTATTAAAACTTAGCTCATTTTAAAACTTAGCTTGAACTAACTGATGCATAAAATACATTTAATATTCAACGACAACTGAGTTAATTTTGACATCCTATAATGTTAGAAAAAAACATAATTGCATGTAATCTGATTATGTAATTAAATTTCAGTTGATTTATAACAAAAGTCTGATTTGGAAGAACTGAGAAAATAACAAGTAAGTCAGTTACATAGACCAAGAGTGAAACTTAAAGATAATATCTAAATGCATTTACTGGGGCTATTATTTAATCCATAACCCCCATGGTACTTTACAGTGTTGACAATTATTTTATAACAATTGTTTAGTGTTATTTATGACTATCTGTTTTATAGAGAACCATGGATAAAAAATGAAAGCAGATTATTTGATGATAACTTGTACAATTAGTATATCAGAATTTTATCTCTAATAAACCTTAAAGATCTTAAAATTACATTGAATGTGAATTATATAAAGTACTTGCATTTTGCATAGCACTAAGACTACTAGTCTATCAAACTTAATATGTGATATTTACAGATTTATTTTTCCATTAATTTCCAGGTAAAAATACAGAGGGGTGTTTCTAGTTATATTTTGTCCCACTCTATTTGCTAAAACAGTGGGAAATTAAGCAAGGAAGTTTCTATGGCATTTCTAAACGACCAGCTTTTTCATTATTTTACACAACAGGTCTTCACCTAGCAACCACTTTCTGGATATATATATATATATATATATATATATATATATATATATATATATCTTCTGACTTGTTTTACATTTAATTGTACTCATGGGAATATATTAGTGGCTCTAACTTTAATAAGGAACTTCTGATCCCCAGTAGGTGATATTTCCTCCTACTTCTTCTTTAACTAGTTTCTTAATTTTCTATTATTTTTAAATCATATTCAGCAGATATATGTCAATGAAATGTTTTATATGCTGGTCCTAAAGCCTATTGCTGTGAAAAAACAATATTCCTAATTATTTCAATAAGTACTTTTGCACACATATATAGAAAAATACACACACAGCACAAATTAGTAAGGTTGTTCATTAAAAGAGTTTTTTCAAATGCGATATATAAAATTTATAAATTTTACCTGTTTATTTTTCTTTGTTTTAGACATATAAATACATATATTTTAATAACAGTATGATAATGTAAGCCCAATCTGGGGAAAACCTACACACACACACATATACACACAGACCCCACTCTCATAATAGGAAATCCTGAAGGAATCATTTAGCTCTATAAGATGTCCTTTTCTAGATTAAAGAATAGACTAACAATGTATTTTTTACCATGTATATGTTTTATGATCTAATCTAATAAAAGAGGAATATTGAAATTGACCATTTCTCCAGGATGCCTAAGCCATGCTCACCAGCCAATGAAAGTGGCTGTATGCAAATTAACCCAGCCAAGATGGAGGCCAGCAGTAACAGAGCTGGAGTAAGCAGGAGGCTTCGGTTGCACCAGGAGTAAACTGTCTGCCAAGGCTGGCTGGGCCTCTCTCTGCTCACGGCAACACAGTTGCAATTATAGAAGCCACAGAGCTGAACCAAACAGGAGGCTTCATGACCTCCCTAGACCTGGGCTTAAAGCAACAGTGTATCAATTATAGAAGATAAATCCCAGAAACCTGCTTCCAGCCAGCCTTGCTGGGACTTTGGGTCAATGGGAGCTGAGGGCAGCCTGAAAGCTTGAAAACGGCCATCAGCCCTGCACCCAGGATGCCCAGTAGGGACCTGAACCCTGAAGGGACTGTGGGCAGCCTGAAAATGGCCCTCTGCCCCACACCCAGCTGCTCAGGCACCCCAGTAGGGACTCGAACCCTGAAGGGACTGTGGGCAGCCTGCAAACAGCCATCAGCCCCTCACCCAGGCTGGCCAGGCATGCCAGCTGGTGGACACCCCCCGAGGGGTCCCAGACTGTGGAGGGCACAGGCTGGGTTGAGGGACCTCCCGAGTGCACAAATTTTTGTGCACCGGGCCCCTAGTTATATAATAAGAAAATATATGATGGCTTTCTATTGGATATAAAAGACTAAAAATAATTGCTTATATTACACAAACATAATTTTGTATGAAACTATAGTAGTGAATCCCTTGTATATGAACTTTCAGAATGATATACATGATACCCACAAAATAAGATTTTGAAAACCTACATAGAGGAAATGAGATTAAGTATATTTAGGAACTTGGGGACTTAATCCTTCTATAGTACCTGGTAACACTAAAACCTGTGTTTTTCAAGTTCCCTAATTAAAAACATTTTATATCATCCAGAGAGAACAGGAAGTTAGAATTAGGAAGAAAAAAAAAGATTCTTTTTTTCTGATGTTCAATCCCAGGAGAAGGAGTGCGCCATTACAGATTTCTTGCATCACTCTCTTCTGAGGAGAGACAGTGAGAAGGGAAAAGCTTGTTAAAAGGCTCAAGCTTATTCCAGATAGAAATAAAATTATGTGATGTTATTTTTTGTGTAAATTGTAGGCGATGGGTCAACATAGCTTTCTATTTATAAGGAAACTAGAGGCCCAGTGCACAAAAATTGTGAACTCTGGGGGGTCCCTCAGCCCAGCTTACACCCTCTCACAGACCAGGAGCCCTCAGGGGATGTCTGACTGATGGCTTAGGCCTGCTCCCTGAGGGCCTAAGCCGGCAGTCAGACATCCTTAGCGCTGCCACAGAGGTGGAAGAGTCTCCCCCCACCACTGTTGTGCTTGCCAGCCATGAGCTGGGCTTCCAGGCTTCTGGTTGAGCAGTGCTCCCCGTGTGGGAGTGCACTGACCACCAGCGGGCAGCTCCTGCATTGAGCGTCTGTTCCTTGGTGGTAAGTACACATCATAGCAACTGTCTGTTCCATCAGTTTGCATATTAGCCTTTTAGTATATAGGATTATTAAATTAACTATAAGTCTGAAGCCTTGCCTACTCAATTCTATTGAGGGGAAAGATAATAATTATGCTTGTTCTTCAAGATTTTAAAAGTTACATAAACCAGACATATAACTGCTAAAATAAATTGTTACATACAGATGAAGTGTTTTGAATATGAACAAAACTCAAGATTATTGACAGAAGAAGACTGGAAATATAAAGTAAAACTAAATATGTTGGGCATTCAAACTGCTCTTCAATTGAATATTGCAATATCCTTAAAATATAAAAAATGAGGTTATTTCATATTGTAATGCCTGAAATTAAGCTTTCTGATTATAATGTAAGTGCCTGACATTATGCTTTTAATTTCACAGGCTTCCATTTCAAAAACCTCTATCTTGAATAAAGGTATTGCCTACTATATGGCACAGCTACTGGTAAAACAACTGGAAACTAGAGTGCCCTGCCCATGAGGTTCCCCTTCTAGGGAGATCTGGGTAAGCTATATAACTGACTGCTTGAGTAACCCTGCTTTTCCCTTCCTTTGCCTTAATTTTGGCTTGATGCTTTAAATTCCTATATTAAGAGTGAACCCTGAAACACTAGTAACTCTACCCTTTGACCCTAGTTAAGGGAAAGCCCCAATCTCTCTTCCTGTACCTTGTGGACCTTAAATTAAGTATGTCATGATATATGAGTAATAGATCTTGTTCTTCCAAGTGACCTGAGGTGCACCCCCTAATCATAGAAAGGATGTACTTTGTCATGAAGGCACTGGTGGTGGAGGGAGCATGTTTTTGGGCTTTCTTTGAGTAAATGCAACTGGCAAGTGCCATAGGCATTCCTATCCAAGAACATCTTTACCAACAGACTGGTGCTAACATGGCACATATATAGGAAAATAAATTTCACATGCATCTAGGAGATCAAAAGCAGAAATGAGACATTTCCAAATGTATGAAATGTATAGGGGCCAAAAAGCAGATAAGTTCAATATCACTAACTGTTAGGGAAATGGACATCAAAACCGAATGAGCAATGGCTTCATCTAATTAGAAATAAAGGCTTTCTCTGACCCCACGAGATACCCTAAAGTAAAATGTCAGACCATTAAAATAAAAAAGTTTAATGTCTTTAAAAAATGTAACGTTTTATTGTTATCCAGACAGCAATATCAAATCAATCTATGCCAATCCTAATCTCCTCATTTAATATTTTATGCACTATGGTTCTTATTTGTTTAAATGAGCACATGTCAACTGTTTAGAATACTTCTCTTAGTAACTAAAACTCTGTTTGCTAAGCCTCCTTAGAATGTGTAATATGTAAGTTTTTGTGTTTTCATTTATACCTTTGGTTTCTGTTATCAACCATTTTTTTTTCTCTTAGTTTCCACTAATTTGGTAATATTTTCCTTCCTAGGCCAATTATAAAATTATTTGAAATAATCACAGAGGTAGAATTTTCCTCAGGAGTAGAACATCTAAGTAAGACTACTCATTCAGTTAGGGAACATTGTACAAAGTCTAGTGTAAAAGGTCTGAAGTGTCTGAAGCATTGTCTGCTAGTTATCACACGTGGTAGCCATGCAAATTTCTTTGAACAGATGTTGAGAAAACCGTGAAATTCTATTCAATGTGATCATTCAGAAGTTCAGTCTGGTTAACATAAATATAATACAGCATAAGTGATGCATAGGCCCCTAGCTGTGCACCTTATGTGCTGCTGTCAGATCCAACAGCCCTTGGCACAAGACATCTGGAAGAATAAGCATTGTATTTGACGAATGTTTCTCTAGATTCCACTTTCACATTGCCGATTATTCCAAAAATTCAGAAGAGCAGACACACACACAGACAAAGCTGAAATGAGGAATATTTTATACAATCATATATGTTAATATATCTGATACATATTGTATCTAATGAACATTTAATTTATGGTGATATATTTTTGTTTGGTGAAATAGTTATATATACATTTTAGGTAACCCATTAATTCTTTGTTTTAGATTACTTCCTAGTCAGACCATTTTCATTAATAAAGTAAAATACCTATTGCAGAAATCCAAGAGTTGTGTTCCTTCTAGAGACTCCAGGGCATAATCCATTTACTTGCCAGCTTCTAAATGTGGTCTACATTCCTTGGTTCATGCCCCCCACCCCAACATTACCCTGACTTCTGCTCTGCTTCTTCCTTTTCTCTGACTCTTAACTTCTATGTAAAAATACTTGGGATTACACTGGGCTGACACAGATAATTCAGTATTAACAAATGTATAATTGACTAACTTAATATTTTGAAATATTTATATATAAATTAGGATTATATCTTAAATGCAAATTAGCAAGAAAAATACTAAGCAGGTCAGGTTACCTAGTTTGAGATATATATATATATATATATATATATATATATATATATATATATATCTTATCTAATAAAAGAGTAATATGCAAATTAACTATCACTCCAAGACAAAGATGGTGGCACCCATAGTGATGGGGCAGGATGCTGGCAGCATCACCCTAGCAATGTGAGCTCAGCAGCCATTGCCTTGGCAACCCATGAGCAGGTCTTGCTGCCCTGGAGCAGGCAAGCACTGCCAGCAGGCAGCCCCCAGAAGGGTCTGCTCAGGGGTCACTGTGGTGATCAGGGATTGGGCAAGGCAGGCCCAGCACGGGGCAGCACACAGACAGAGCCTGGCTGCTTCCTGTTCACTGGGGCAAGATCACAGAACAAGCAAGGCCGGCCTGGCCACAGAGAAGCTCACAGACAGAGCCTGGATGCTTCCCTGTTGTGCTGGGTGAGATCACAGAGCAGGTAAGGCTGGCCAGACCTGGGGGAAGCATGCAGGCAGGACCTGGCTGCTTCGCGGTAGCCGGGGCGAGATTCTGCTTCCTGGTGGCAGGGGCAAGATTGAGGAGCAGGCAAGCAGGGCCAGGCTAGGATCCCTTGGCCTGGCCTGCATGCTCTCACAATCTGGGACCTCTTGGGGATGTTGGAGAGCCAGTTTTAGCCTGCTTCCGGGTCACTGATACCTGCTTCTGGGTCACCAGTGGTGAGATCGGGGAGCAGGCAAGCATGGCAGGCAGGCAGCACCCAGCCCTGGCCACAGCTCATGGGAGAGAACAACATGCAAGCGAGGACAGGAGCCTAAGAGATCAACACAGAGGGGTACCTGCTCCAAGCCTCCATGGTGTGCACTGATCCGAGCCTCAGATGTGGCTAGGGGCAGGCCCCCAGCAGGGACAGACACACTCACTCACACACACACACACAGGACCCCTGCTCTGAGCCTCCATAGTGCAGCTGGGGGCAGGCCCCCAGAGGACACACACACACACACACACACACACACAAATGGTGCCTGCCAGACTGGGGCTATCATTAGAACATCCAATGAGGGGTCCCACAATGTGAGGGGGCAGGCTGGGCTGAAGAATCCCCCCCCCCCCCCAGTGCATGAATTTCATGCACTAGGCCCCTAGTGTGTGTGTGTGTGTGTGTGTGTGTGTGTATGTGTGTGTATGTTAGAGGCCCGGTGCATAAATATTTGTACACTCTGGGGGGGGGGGGTAAGGGTAGGTCCCTCAGCCCAGCCTGTGCCCTCTCACACCCCTCTTGAACCCCTCAGGGGATATCCACCTGCTGGAATGCCTGGCCAGCCTGGGTGAGGAGCTGAGGGCCATTTTCAAGCAGCCCACAGCCCCTTCAGGGTTTGGGTCCCTACTGGGGTACCTGGCCAGCCTGGGTGAGGGGCTGAGGGATGTTTTCAGGCTGGCCACAGTTCCCATTGCCCCAAGGTCCCAGCGAGGCTGTCTGGAAGCAGGTTTCTAGACTTTATTTATCTTCATAATTGAAACTTTGTTGCCTTGAGCAGAGGCCACAGCCTGCCTAGGCAGGCAACAAAGCCTCCTGTTTGCTTCAGCTCTGTGGCTTCTACCATTGAAACTTTGTTGCCTTGACCGGAGGCCACAGGCATCCTAGGCAGGCAATTTCCTCCTGTTTGCTCTAGCTCCGTGGCTGCCGGCCACCATATTGGCTGTGTTAATTTGCATATCATCACTCTGATTGGCTGGTGGGCATGGCTTGGCTGGTGGGCATGGCTTAGATGTAATGGAGTGAGGGTCAATTTGCATGTTACTCTTACCCTCACTCCGTTCCCCAACGCATGCCCACCAACCAATCAGGAGCAAATATGCAAATTAACTCAATTAAGATGGCACTCAGTCTGTCTCAGCCCTGCAACTGAAGTAACCAGGCCTGTTAGCCAGGCAGGTGGTGGGTGAGGAAGGGGGAGCTGAGGAACAGAGCCATCAATCACAGGAACTTGGGAAATGACAGAGCCAGCGATTTTGGGGGAGGGGGGTTTGGGGGTTCCTCTGCCCAGGCCTGCAGCCTTGGGCAGAGACCCCTGGCCTGGAAAGGGGCAAAGCTGGTGATTGCAGGGGTTTGGGGGTCTTCTGTCCAGGCCTGCATCCTAGGCCAGAGGCTACAGGCATGGGTAGGGGTGGAGCTGGGATTGGACGGGCAAGGGTGGAGCCGGTGATCCGAGTGAACTACAGAGGAAACACCTTTTCTTACCGCTCATTGGCTAAGCTCCCTCTATGCCACTGGTAATATTGTTAGAAACTTGGGTAATAAGAATCCCTAAAGGCGATCTAGGGTTTTTCCACCACACTCCTGGAGAAAAAAAAATGAAGGTCCACTGCTGGAGGACTAAGAAATGTCCTATCCTGCCCTAGCTGGTTTGGCTCAGTGCATAATGCCTCAACCTGCTGACTGCAGGGTCTGGGTTCAGTTCTGACCAAGGGCATGTACCTAAGTTGCAGGCTCCTCCCTGGCCGGGGCCCAGGTCAGGGCTCATGCATGAGGCAACCAATCAAAGTGTTCCTCTCACTTTGATGTTTCTCCCTGTCTTTCCCTTCTCTTCCACATTCTCTAAAAATCAATGGAAACATATCTTCAGATGAGAAGAATGAAAGAAAGAAAGAAGAAAGAAAGAAAGAAAGAAAGAAAGAAAGAAAGAAAGAAAGAAAGAAAGAAAGGGAATATCATATCCTATGAAAGACACATCTTGAAAATGCCTAAAGAAAGTTGTCATTTCATCATGGTGAAGGACTAGAGTCCATGTTAATGAAAATACCTTGGTGGCTGCAGTGACTGGCAGTGGCTGTAGCAGCAGGGTGATGGGGCTGGTCGCTTCCCCTGATTAGCCTGGTCACCTCCCACAAAGGGAGGCCAGAATGCTGCTTAGGCCCGCTCCCCATGGGGAGCAGGGAACGGGCCTAAGCCGTCAGTAGGACATCTCCTGAGGGCTCCCAATGTGTGAGAGGGGGCAGGCTGGGCTGAGGAATCCCCCCCCCCCAGTGCACAAATTTCATGCACTTGGTCCCTAGTATGTATGTATGTGTGTGTATATATATATATATATATATATATATATATATATATATATAGAGAGAGAGAGAGAGAGAGAGAGAGAGAGAGAGAGAGAGAGAGATTCCCAAATATGTATATACATTTTATAGCTCATAGCTCAATTGATATTTCTTTCTTTTCATATTTGATCCATGAGAATTAATAATTACTAAAATTGTATATATATATATTTTTTTGGGGGGAGGAAACTGTAGTATAGTCATATATCTATATGCCTATATATCTATATATATATATTTATATGTTTGTGTGCATGTGTGTGTATAGTGAATATCAATAGTGATAAAATAAAAACTACAGTATGTAATTTTTGTAGTAATGGTTTGCCAGTAATTATCATCCTATATAATAAAATGGTAATATGTAAATTGACCAAATAGCCAGAAAGTGGGTGGGAACGGCCCACCTCTCGGTCCCTTCCCCCAGCCAGCAGGCTCCAGTTACCTGTTGATGAATGGGTAACCAGGGGTGGCGGTGGCAGGAGGCAGGGCCAGCTGCCAGCAGTTGGGGAAGATGGCCCTGATTGCAGGCCAAGTATAGGGACCATACCTGTACATGAAATTTCATGTGCCAGGCCTCTAGTTATTTATAAAATTGTCAGTTATAAAAATTTAATAAAATTTATTTATGCAATGTAAATATTTTATTTTGCAAAAGATTATTACTAGATAGTAAATATACAAATCTGAGGCTTTGAAAATCAAAAATTTTACTAAATAGATTTCTTAATAACATCTCAAAATAATTTGTTAAAATTATATGATGTAGATATAATTTATAAATATATATTTATATATATTAATACAATCCACAGTGATTTACATTATTATTCCAATTGAAGGACTGCTTATTTATATAAATGATATTTCTCTATAAAATAACTCTCCTTTACTTCTGCTAAGCAAACTGAAATTAGGAATAGAAATAAAAATTAGAATTCAACAAAACTACAAAAAAAAAAGTCAATTATTTTGGCATTTTGAGAACAGTCCTAACAATACTAATTTACAAATGTGGTATTTGCTATAGTTGGTTCCAAGAGCATATTTAATATCAAATAGGTTAGTCAGGGATAAATTGCAGTACTTCAATTTGATTTACTAGTACTAGAAAAATGAGTATGGAAATTAGCTTCCACAAGTGCTGAAATGAGAGGCTTATAAAAGATTGAATAGCTCTGGATTTCTTATATATTAATTTAATGATGAATCTTGATTATGTAATGTAATAGAAAAAACCATTACCATTAGTTCAACTAATATTAGAATCTAATCCATGTATATTAATTACCTGCCAAACCACTCATACTTGTTTCTTTTCAAACTTCTACTACCATGTCCATCTTTCAAAGTGGAAATGGAGACAAATGATACCACTACCATCCCGACTGGAAATCAGAGAATAAGTGCCTGTACCGTAATAAAAGCCAGTGTTAGAACATAATATCCAGGTTACCAGAATACAGTTTTACACTTTGAGTTTCATTTTTAAAAAACCACAAACTCTATTAAGATACTCAAGATAGTCATCAGACATAAGTTAATCTATTTAAAGTTTCCTTTCAGATGACCCATCACCTAAATCCTGATTTTAGTGTTTATGATGCTATGTTCAAAAGTTACTTCAAACAGCCTCATTATGTTTTAAATGTGCAGTGTTTAGAGGGTATAGAGGTATAAATACTGCTGGAAAGAGGTTTGACTTGGGTTAATGAACACACAATACAATTTATAGATGATGTATTGTAGAACAATACACCTGAAACCTATATAATTGGACTAAAGGCCTGATGCATGAATTCATGCACGGGTGGGGTCCCTAAGGGTGACCTGCAGACATCAGGCCCAAACCTGTAGTCCAACGCCACCTGCTGCTCCTACCTACCACTCCTACTCATCCCACCCCACTGTGCCTGCGTGGGCTCATGCCCAACCGGGAGATGCTTGCACTGCCGCAGCAGCACTTGCCAGCTGTGAGCCCTTCATCTGATGCCCTCCTCAGGGGAGTGGCCTGTGAGATCAGGCTGACACCAGTCCTCTGACATCCCCCAAGGGGTCCTGGATTGTGAGAGGGCACAGGCCAGGCTGAGGGATCCCACCGGTGCATGATCAGAGCCAGGGAGAGATGCAGGAGGGCTCCAGGGCATGTCAGGCCCATCTCGCTTAGTCCTGATTGGCCGGACCCCAGCAGCAAGCTAACCCTACTGGGCAGAGCATCTGCCCCACAGTGGTCAGTGCACATCATAGCGAGTGGTTGAGCAGCCTTAGCATTTCATTAGCTTATTACGCTTTGATTGGTTGAACAGTTACACTGTACGACCAGACACTTAGCATATTAGGCTTTTATTATATGGGATTAACCAATGTCACCCCAATAAATTCAATAAAAATAGGCAGTGTTTGTTTATTAAAATAATTAATCACTGTCTTTAATTATTGGGGCTACTATATCAAAATACAGTAAATTGGATGGTTTATAAAGAGTGGAAATTTATTTCTCACAATTCTGGAGGCTGAAAGTCCAAACCAGGGTACAACGTGGTCGGCAAGGGCCCTATGTATGTTGGGGTCATAGACTTCATGTTTTATCCTCAAATGGCAGAAAGGTCTAATGAGTTCTGTGGGGTGTCTTTTATAAGAAGAATAATCCCATTCATGAAGGCTCCATCTTCATAAACTATGCACCTCCAAATACCCCACCCTTAATGCCATTACATTAAGAGCAGGATTTCAGCATATAAATTGAGAATGGAACAGAAATATTCAGACCATAGCCACCTTTTTTGTTTCTTTGTTATCATCCTTCAGGGGATGTTGGAGACTTGGTTTTGGCCCGATCCTAGCAGGCCAGGCTGAGGGACCCCACTGGTGTATGGATTCATGTAGAGATGGGGTCCGGCTGGCCTGCCCCCATTGGGGCCAATCAGGGCCAGGCTGGCCAGGGCAAGGGGCTGTAGGAGGCTGGCTGGCTGGTCCTGCCTCAAATTGGGGGAGGGGGGGCGGGAGTCAATCGGGGGTGGTACCAGCCTAGGAAAGGGGCTGTGGGTGGTTGGTTGGTCAGCCCCAGCCCTAATCAGGGTTGGGGGCAGGTCATGGGTGGGGGTGGCTGGGGACAGGGTCCACGGGTGGTTGACCAGCCAGCCCCACCTAGATCGGAGTAGAGAGGGTGATCAAGGGTGGGGCCAGCTGAGGGGTGGGGCTGCAGCAGTTGGCCAACTGGCCCCACTGCTGATCAGGGTTTGCAGGGGTTGACTGTGGGCCAGGGAGGCCAGGGAGAGGGGCCAAGGGAGGTTGGGGGCTCAATCAGGGGTCACCATCCAGCTTGTTGGCCGCCACAGTGCATGTCATAATGACCACGTCATTTTGGTCATTCCAGTCTTTCCACCCTTCAGATCACTTGGCATATATACATATATATATATCTGCTAATAGTTGTGGTGTTTTTTTCCCATACTACTACTAAAGGTCCTAAAGGTATATTTGGGACTTTTGATTTTATTTTTTTTTTAAAAAGGAGGATAATAGAATTTTAGAATGTTTACATTAAAAAATATATCAATTGTGAAAATAAAATATATTGTCATGATTTCTTTGAAATCTACTATACGAAAAACTTTAAAGACTATATATTCTGAACAATACTTATTTGTGCAAAGGTCATATTTTAAAGGGCAATCTTTTTAGGATAACTAAATTTCTTTGTTATTAAAATGCGATGTGAAAAGTTTTACCATTACAATATCTAAAAGGAAATTTCGAAGTTACACAGTAACCACCTAAAGTTACTAGTGATAGACATAAAGATGGAGATAGAGATAAAGGTAGAGATAGATGATAGATAGATAGATAGATAGATAGATAGATAGATAGATAGATAGATAGATAGATGATTAGGGGCCCAGTGCACAAATTCATGCACCTGGAAAGGAACTGTGGACCACAAGGCTGCTATGGGTACAGGGGTGGATCTTGGTCCATCCTCTACACCCCTGCCTGACTCCTCCCACTGCAGCCCCTGATCCCCTGTCTGCTGGCAGCTCTGCTTCCGCCTCCATCATTCCTGTGTGCTGAGGGCACCAGACCCACTCGCACCCGCTGATGGTGAGAGTGATTGGGGCTGGTGCTGGTGAGAGTGGCAGCTCTGGTGCCAGCAGCAGGTGCAGGTGGGGCCAGCACTGGCAGCAGGTGTGAATTCTAGGTGAGACTGTGGCATGTGGGAGCAAAGAATTTTCAGTAACCACCAGAAGCTCGCCCTGATGACAGTGACCTGTGCCCCACCTTGGTCTGGTGCCCCTGCTCCACCATCCCGCCATGGCCAATGCCCACCATGTTCTGCACCCTGCAGTTTGACACCCACCATGTTCCACATGCACCCCCTGGTGATCAGTGCATGTCATAGCAACCGGTTGTTTGGTTGTTCCCCCATTCAGTCTATTTGCATATTAGCCTTTTAATATATAGGATAGATAGATGGATAGATAGATAGATAGATAGACAGATAGATAGATGATAAATAGAGATAGAGATAGAGATAGATGGAGATAGAGGTAGAGATTAAAACTACATAGAAATTCCACCAAGCCCAGTTTATAAATAATCATAGCAATTCAATTCTGCTTCCCTCCATATATTCGCTTGCTGGAACTGCTGTACCACACACTGGGTGGTTTAAACTAGAACATTTATTCTCTCACAGTCTAGGAGGGTAAAAGTCCAAGATCAAGGTATCAGAGGAGTTGTTTTCTTCAACCAAGTAAGTCCATTTCAGACTTTTCTCCTTGGCTTGTAGATGGCAGTGTTCTCACTGTGTCTTCTCTCTGTACCTGTCTCTGTATAGATTTCCTCTTATAACACCAGGCATATTTGATTAGGGCCTACCCTAATTATATTAATTAATTATACCTGTAAAGACCCTATTTTTTAAATATCACATTTTGAAGTACTTGGGCTTAGTACCTCAATATATAAATTTTGGAGGCCCACAATTCTGTTCACAACATACCTTCATATTTAGTATTATTTTAAAGCACGTATAGTATATTTATTTAATAACCATAAAAAATGTTGGCTTTCCTCGATGAATGGCATTTTAACTTTCTGTATTGCTATTCCTCTTTCTTTCTTGCCTCATTTTTATAGGTTTTCAGTTATGCAGTTTATAGTTGATATATATTTAATAATATAATTATGTCTATGCCAAATGTTTTGTTTTCTATTTGTGTAATATATTTTTGCCCTTTTGAGATTCTTTTCCCACTGAATGTTATTTTTATTAGTTGTTGTATTTCACAGAATAATTATATGCCTTTTAATTCCTTTCAGTAAGATCAAATCTGGGAGAAACCAAGATGGCAGCACAGGTGAACACCAGAATTGCTGCTGGGCACAACTATTACAAAACCACAATGAAAAGAAAAAGCGAACACCACCCAGACCCACAGGAAGTCTGGCTGAGTGGAAATTCTACAACTAGAAAGAGACTGATATGCAGAGGAGGTGCGGAAATAAAGTGCAGAGGTACGGAGGCGTGCGTGAAGGGGCTTACGGAAAGGGCTGGAAGCATTTCATACTGGAGGGAAGCACAAGCTCCCGACAGCTCTGAACTCCAGTTCCGAGTGAGTTTCTGGGGACTCAGAATCATACGAGGAGGAGCTGGACTGTCTGGCACCCTTCTGGCCAGGAGGAACTCCAGAGCGACTTGAGACCCGGTGCCTCTTAGGGCAGGGCTGAGAATCAGCCATAGCTGGTTGCTTCACCCTGTAGACTCCCTGAGACCCTACCCCACCCAAGCTGCATGCAGAGGCTTTTGCATATAAAAGGCTGGGAAGCCCCCAGGCAGAAGCTAAAATAGCATCTCCTTGGAGATACAAAAGTGAGTGTACCCAGTGGCCAGAGTGGGACCACCCAGTCTACAACTCCTCAGAATCATAAGGGATACACTCAGGGGGCAGGCTTAGTGGGCACCAAAGCCCCACTAAAGCAAGTCTTGCCCCATAAGCGTGTCTCCAGCATAGAAGTTCTCCAACCATAGACACAGCTTATTAAAACCACTCTGTCAATGCAGGAAAGCAGACAAAATGCAGAGACAAAGAAACAGATCACAAATGACAGAAATGGAAAAAAAAATCTGGATATAGAGTTCAAAACCATGGTTATAAGGCTTTTCAAGAATATTCTAGAGACTGTTGATAAATTTAGTGAGACCTTTGAGCATATGAAAAAAGACCAGCTAGAAATTAAGCATACACTGACTGAAATAAAGAATAATATACAGAGATCCAACAGCAGACAAGAGGATCACAAGAATCAAGTCAAAGATATGAAATATGAAGAAGCAAAACCCACCCAGCCAAAAAAGCCAAAAGAAAAAAAATCCAAAAATATGAAGATAGTGTAAGGAGTCTCTGGGACAACTTCAAGAATACCAACATCAGAATTATAAGGGTGCCAGAAGAAGAGAGGGAGCAAGATATAGAAAACCTATTTGAAGAAATAATGACAGAAAACTTCCCCTATATGGTGAAAAAAATGGACTTGCAAGTCCAGGAAGCACAGAGAATCCCAAACAAAAGGAATCCAAGGAGGACCACACCAAGACACATCATAATTAAAATGCCAAGGGCAAAAGATAAGGAGAGAATCTTAAAAGCAGCAAGAGAAAAGCAGTCAGTTACCCACAAGGAGCACCCATACGACTGTCAGCTGATTTCTCAACAGAAACTTTGTAGGCCAGAAGGTAATGGCAAGAAATATTCAAAACAATGAATAGCAAAAACCTACAACCAAGATTACTTTACCCAGCAAAGCTATTATTCAGAATTGAAGGTCAGACAAAGAGCTTCACAGATAAGAAAAAGCTAAAAGAGTTCATCACCACCCAACCAGTATTATATGAAATGCTGAAAGGTATTCTTTGAGAATAGGAAGAAGAAGAAAAAGTAAAGATAAAAATTATGAACAACAAATACATATCTATCAACAAGTGAACCTAAAAATCAAGTGAATAAAAAAAGCATGATGAATGGAATAAACTGGTGAATAGAATAGAATCAGGAGCATAGAAAAGGAGTAGAATGGCAATTCACAGGGGGAAAGGGGCTTGGGGGTGTGGGAAGAAACTGAACAAAATCATACACCTATGGATGAGGACAGTGAGGAGGGTTAAGGGCAGTGGATGGGTGGGAACTGGGAGGAGGGGAACTATGGGGGTGGGAAGAGAAATAACTATAATAATATGAACAATAAAGATATAAAATAAAATAAAAAGATCAAATCCACTTTATTCTTCACCATGATATCCTCTAAATTAGCCAGATGTCTGTTAGAATTTGAAAAAAACATTTATTCTTCATATATGAAGCAAAATCATCCTGTCATACTTTCAATTGCATTTTTACAATTGATTTAAAATTTCTGGAATTCACTTCCTTCTGTTTTTGACTTAACACACAGACACACAAAAAAAAACAGTAGACACCACACTTAAGTAATTGTTTAGTACTACTTTGCATTTTCCAAATATATTTAGTTAGCCTTACACTTGATTGTGTGTGTGTTTGTTGTTGTTGTTATTTTTCCTGAGTATTTAATTTGGTTTTAAAATACTTCTCTGCAAAAAAATAATAAAAAAAATAATAAGACAATTCCCCATTAAGACTTTGCAATTTAAAATTCAGTGTTGCAAAAGAAGAAATGTGACACCACTATGAAACTCATTTGTTAGCAAATACTTACTTCTTTTTTATTCTCCTGCCACTAAAACTCATTATAGTATCTAGGAAAAGACAGAAATTCATCTTGTTGGACTTCTGATTAGAATGTGCATGTCAGGTGACTCAAATCACAACTCTGCACACATCCACCAATGACCATAACACACTGTGACCATTGAGTTGGGGTTTACAAAAATATATTTTTGCTCATATAAAAAATCTAAAAATAATCCAGGTAGATGTTATATATTATCATCTGAGAGTTATTCTTTAAATATGTATATCCTTTAATGTCAAAGAATTCTGGGATAAAAACTGGATAGTTGGGCTGCCAAGATTTTTGTCTTACCTACGCTCTCTCAAGAACAATCAGAAAAAGCGAAATATTAAAATTAACCGTTTCTTTGAGACGGGTAAGCCACGCCCACCAGCCAATCAGAGCGGCTGTATGCAAATTAGCCCAGCCAACATGGTGGCCGCCACTCACGGACCTGAGTAAACAGCCCTTTCCATTGCGGCAGGAGCGAAAGTGAAGCTGCGCCCGCTCAGCTCCGATTAAACTGCCTCTAGCAAAACACAGATTTGAAACATTTGAAACAATGTAACAATCATAGAATCCTCCGGAGCTGAAGGAAAGAGCAGCTCCAGCCTATCCAGAAAAAGTAACAATTGTTTCATTATAGACGCTGCGAGGTGAAGCAAAGAGGAGGCTTCAGTTAGTTAGAAGGCCGCCTTAAAGGAACAGTGTATCAATTATAGAAGATAACCCCAGGCCTTCAAGGAACAGCATCAATTATAGGAGAAAAAACTCCAGAACCTG